>CAUYON010205729.1:0-27165 GCA_963573935.1 Arctocebus calabarensis | reverse complement strand
TGTTCTACCATCCCGACACCTCCCCTAACCGAGACTATATCAGATGCCCTTGTCTTCTACTCTCTCTCTCCCTCTTCTCCCATCCCCGTGTGGGTCTCTTCTCCTCTCCTCTTTTCCTCCGTTTCTCTCTCTCTCTCTCTCTCCCCTCCTCCTTCCCCCGCCAATAAAGACCTTTCGTACAAGCCTTAGTGTTCTGTAAGTTTTGTGCCGGTGAGTGACCCCCCTTACAACTGTACCATCACAGACCTGCTTACTGTTATTCCTGGGCAATCAAGTCACAGAGCCAAAAGATTTCTCTTAACCACAGCTGCCAGTGTTAAGCCTGAATTAGCTAAATTTTTCTTACGAGAATTGACTTCTCTCTCTCTCTCTCTCTTTTTTTTTTTTCTGAGTAAGAGTCTCATTTTGTCACCCTCGGTACAGTGTCGTGGTATCATAGCTCATAGCAACCTCAAACTCCCGGGATCAAGTGATTCTCTTTCCTCAGCCTCCAGAATAGCTGAGACTACAGGCACCCACCACAATGCCTGGCTGTTTTTTTTTTTTTTTTAAATTTTAGAAAAAGGGTCTCAATCTTGCTCAGGCTGGTCTTGAACCCATGAGCTCAGGCAATCCACTGGCCTCAGCCTTTCAAAGTGCTAGGATTACAGGCATGAGCCAGCGTGTCTGGCCAGAATTGACTTCTCTTAAGAAGAGAATGTTGCTAGTAACTCAAATCTACTTGACTGATTTCCTGCCAACACCTTCCTCTGTCCTTTGCCACAAGAGGCAGACCCATTCTCAATTCTCCCAGAAAGTTGGTTAGGATCTACTTAAGTAGAATAGACCCCTCCACCATGACCCATTAACTCACATGATTTTGAGAATCACTATTATTTTGATTCTTCTAGTACCATGACATGTGAGGAGACCTGAGTCAGTTCTGCCTTCTAAACTGTTTTGGGTAATATCTAGTTGATTTGTAGTCATAGTCTCAGGAACTGGTTTAACTTGTAATTCAGCTCTGTCTTTCACAAAGGCCCACCAGGGAAGACTTAGCATATCTTTCAGTGGAGTATTCATGAATGCTGTTGCATTTCACCTCACATTTCTACTTGACCCATGTTACCTGGTAATTGCTAATTGCTACTGTTTAAGCCTATACCATGGCTCCTTTCTCACACAGCAAGGGGGGACATCTTTCAGTAAGTCTAAGATCACAAGAAAAGCATTGACCAAGTAAAAGTGTACAGTGTCACTCTGTTTAATTTGTGCTTGCCTTTCATATATAAATTTCTGCATCAAATTCCAGCTTCTTTCATCAAGATTTATCATCATTCTTGTGGTCTTTCTACTCTTGTTTGGATATCTGGATCATGTATTAAATCTCAGGCTTTTGGCCATTTCTTTATAGGTTGCCTCTTGATTGAGACAGTTTCTTGACTATGTATTCAAAGATCTACCATGGCCTTTCTAAATGTCATTGGAAATGAACATATTGGTAACCATGGTTAGGAAGTTATTGTCATATGGACTAGTATGGTGGGAATAATTTACAAAGGTCATTCTAGTGTGTTCATCAGGATTAGAACCTTCTGTTGTATATTCCTAGAATTTAGCAGAAACGGTATTGTAGAAAGAAGAGCATCTGCAAGGGTTAGTGAATTCATAAGGCAGAGGGAATAGCAGGAGGGAAGGTGACATCTTTATGGGTTTGGAGGAAAGTGGAGAGTTGTGGAGGAGAGTGAATCCAAGAGAGAAGAGAGTGCTCTGAAAGCTGTGTCCAGAGACAATCTAAGAAGTGTGCCAAAGGGGTAAACAGAAGGAGTAGATCCAACCTGAACCCCTTACATGATACAAGCAGCATTTAACAGACACAGTGAACTCATGCTTAGTTCATACAACTAAAACAACAATGAGTCTGAGCCCTATGAGCCACCCTAAATGCCACATATCCACTTTCCCATCTCTTCACATCTCTGAGTGTCAGGATTACTCTTGAATTTTAACAACCCTTGAGTTGACAAAGTCCAGTCTCACATTGACTGTTGTTTTCTTGGCAACCCTGGCCAATAGTCCAGACTATTATTTTCACCTCCACTTTATCAATGAGGATAAC
This sequence comes from Arctocebus calabarensis, assembly GCA_963573935.1. NCBI lineage: Eukaryota > Metazoa > Chordata > Mammalia > Primates > Lorisidae > Arctocebus > Arctocebus calabarensis. The sequence continues at coordinate 25,067 of CAUYON010205729.1, read as the reverse complement.
GAGAATCAGAATGAAGAAATGACTTGTCTAAGGTCACATGGCTGCTGAATTTAAGGAAAGGACAAAGACTGAAACTTCAATCTTCTCACTCCAAATCCAGATCTCCTTTATTTTATCACCCTGCCCCAAAAGACTGAGAATTATTTCAAAATATAGATGTCAGTTTACATTATAATGCATTTCCTCCCAGGGTGGGTGGGTTGCTGTGCTTTAGCAGGGTGGGGAAGATATCCAAGACCACTAAGTTTGTTTCCTCATCAGTTGGATCAGCAATATTGAAGGATATTATCCCTTTGGATGCATTTGGAAATTTATAGGGAGAGTATATTTTGGTTGTTACTGCCAGGGTTCTGCCCCCAGGGTAGGGTCCTTTAAGACCTATGGAGTTGGTAGTGGTCAACCAAAGAAACGGTGAGAGACAAAGAGACAAGCCACATAGAATAGAATTTTCAAAGATGGGAGCACAGGAGACCACTTCTAGCTTGTGGAATTCACAGTGATGGCACCCCAGTGTTTGTTCCACTCAGCTTTTATTGAAGGCTATTTGCTCATTTAGCCCAGAGAGTAAGCTGAGGCTAGCAGTTTCTCTGAGCAAGCATGTCAGCTCCTATTGTTTCTGTAATCATTAACATTAAGGGTCTGAGAAGTCTTGAGAAATCAGAAACCTGAGCCTTGTGCAGTGTCATCCTCCTGTCTGTGGTCACACACACACAGATTCCTAGGGGGGAGTTAATACCCACTAGTTCACTGTTGGGGTAAAATGCTACAGGCGTCAATCTCCTCTGGAAAATTGATAGGATTGGTCTTCCCCTGAGATGTTTCCTTGATCACTGCCCTGGCCAAATCCAAATCTCCACAATGGGTATGTGCTTTGGTTTCTAACTGGGCAGGAATGTTCTAATTAATGTTTTTTACTAGGCCTTGCATACAGCTTCCTCTGCAGCCATTATTCCTTCAGAGTGTTCAGAGACCCAGCAGGGGTATTTGCAAGCTGTATCACCGATAGGCCAGGTTTCTAGGAAAAGCAAGAAACTTGCTCAGATAAGAAATTTTGCAGCTTGTTTAAAGGTAAATGAGCTGACTTTTCTTTTTTCTGCCTTGTTCAGCTTATTTCTTTATTTTTTCACTTTTTCTGGGGGTGTTTTCCCTTGCTAAGAATAGGATCGTTTATTCCCATTCTGCCTGCAGTTACAGTGATGAGTCACTATTGGCACTTAGAGGGTGGGGACCCAGGATAATGGAAAAACTTCAATGCGTAATATGTTCCTACACGGTAAAAGAACTCTGGTATTATATATGATGCAGAATGCTCCAATGGACATGATATAGGTAAAAAGTCTGTTACTAATTAGCTGAGTCAAGAACATAACTCCATTTTACTTATCAGCACAAAGAATTTGTGCATGAGTTTAATAGTTACTAGGTTTTCAGGAATGTGACTTCCAAATGAATTGAAGATAATATTATGTATTTGAAAGAACTTTATGGAGAGTTGTTCACCATTATTTAATATCACAATGCATAATTTTGTCTTGATGTTGCTTGCTGAATTAATAGTCTTTCCCTAGAGTTGAGGAGTAGGGGAGACTTGCTGTATAAATATCAGAAGTTAACCTCTTCTTAAACTTGATAAGTATGGATGCCTGACAAATGAAGGATGTAATTATAACATATTGAACTTGGTTCTGGAAAGATAACTAACTGGTTTAATGACATCATGCGCCACTAATAAAGAGCATGGATTTTGTCTGAAATGATTAGGAGCCAAGCTGTCTTTATTGAAACATTCAGAAATGTAGGTGAAAATTTGGAATTTGATATGAAAATACCTTGAGTGGAAAACATTCTACAAAGTCAGCTTGTTTTTCTATCCTTTCTTTATGAAAAGAGAAAAAATTGAGTCTGGATAAAATATTCTGTCACAGATTCATTTCGGCCTCATGTCATAGCCTGTATATTATTTAGAGGTGATTTAAGATTCCTATATATGGAAACATATAATGAAACTTTCATTTCACCTGCTACACCTTTTCCCTATACTTTCTTAATAGTTTCATTCCAAAACATTCCATTCCTGGAATGAAACTATTAATATGAGGTTAAACACACTTGACAGGGAAAAGTGTGTGAGTTAGCAGTTTTTAGCTGCCAAGGAGGGAAGGAGAGAGCTTTCAAATTCATGTTATTGATGTGTATTATTTTGAAGAATGTATGGTTGGCAGTTTCAGTGAACTTTGGCAAGGATCAGCAATTTATTGGTGAAGAAAATAAACTAACAAAAGAACATTACATTCTCTAAACAGGCAGTGAAGCTGATCATTTGATAATCAAAAGCAAAGAAGATAAAGCTACAGGTGATCATTTCACGGTGGGAGACCCCCTGAACTCAGCACGTTATCACAAATGGACAGTTCTTCAGCTCCATAGTGAACAAAAAATCTAGCAAATATCACATCTAGGCTGCCATTTCTTAGGGTCTTCAGTTCTTTAAACTGCTTTAGAATAATTTCTGAATATTATGTTTTCAATAATTGAGGGAAGACCCAAGGCACCATTTTGTAAATCTGAACCAAGTCAATTGCACTAAGATCTTCTGGGGGTGATTTTAAAAAACAAAACAAAAGAAACAAAAACATGATTCCCAGGCCCAACTCTGAGGATTCAGGCCTGGTATGAGGCCTGGGAATATGTATTTTAAAATTATTCCCTGGTAGGTACAGATGTGTTACCTACTACTTTGACCACATGTCTATTAAATGATAACGCATAAGAACAATGTAGAGATCCTGTTGGTCAAAAATTAGCTGGGCGCTGTGGTGGGTGCCTATAGTCCCAGCTACTAGGGAGGCTGAGGCAAGAGAATCGCTTGAGCCCCAAAGCTGGAGGTTGCTGTGAGCTGTGACTCCACAGCGCTCCACCGAGTGCGATAGAGTGAGATTCTGTCTCCACAAAAAAAAAAAAAAGAAGAACAATGTAGAGATCCTGTTGGTTCACTTGAATAATTTGCAGTAAATTCTAGTTCTGCTCAGCAGTTTTACATAATTTATCCAAATCCAAAACCTTTAATATTAGAAATGTTAAAAGTAGAAGAAGTTTACTTACTGCAGACAGGGACAGAAAGAAATAGAAAGTGTTAATAACACATCCCTTCTGGCCCAGGGTGGAATAATGATGTATGAACTTCTGGGAGCACTTCCTCTAGGCATAGATGCAGCTTAAAAGTGGCATAACATTGATGGCTACCACTAGACTATAACTTAGCATTTACAGGGCACACTGTTTCTGGCATAGGAAAAGCTAATGAAAGAGGACTTGCTTTCAGAGCATCTAAGGAGATGAATATAATATTTTTGGCTTTATAGTTTCCAGATTCAGATGGCTCACACAGTCCCCAATCCTTCAGCCTATCAGACCAACCAGAACCAGTTTTACAGTAGTTTCTCCTTTCTTCTTAAAAACCAGAGGCTGATAGTTTAATGAATTTGGGCTAAAATGCCATGTTAGCCCAAAGAAAGCCAAGCTTAATAGCACAGCACTTTGTCTAACTGGTTAATGTGACCTAGCACAAAATTATTTGTTGATTGTACTTATAAAGCTGATGCAAATTCTCACAACTCTGGCTTTGACCTCTGCTTTTCTAAAGGGAGAAAACCTTTCTGCAGCAGTGTATTCTAAATTGCACAGTAAAACCTGCTTCATCCATTTTATTCCAACACTCAAGTTTCAATGATCACAAATAATTAGGACACATTCATTATAATCACAGAATCCTCAAATATAGAGAAGAGATCTTACATATAAACTGGTCTACCTTCAACTTGGGGCCATCTCTGACCCCTCTCTTACATATTCCAAATCCATTAAACAAACAACCCATCAGTAATTTTCTTGCCTCTACTTTAAAAATATAACCAGAACAAGACCAGTGCACCTCTACTATAGTGACTTTCTACAGTCTCCACTTGGATAACAGAAATCCCCTCCTCACTGATGTCCCTCTTTGGCCATGATACACTTACTATCATTGCAGAAAGATACTTTTAAAAATAGAAATCACATGTCATTTTTCTGGGCAAAAAGCGAGTCCTTACAATGAGTTGCAAGGTTGTACATGATTTGTTTCTGGTTACTTCTCTAATCTCATCTTCTGTAATTTCCTAACTTTTTCACCCTGTACAGGACATTTGGACTCTGAGCTATTTGCTGAGCATTTTAAGCAGAATTCCACCCCAAGTCTGTCTTGAATTTCTCTTTCTCTATATATCTCCATAGCCAATTTCTTCAACTTCTTGAAGTCTTTGCTCAGAGGATAATTTCTCAGTGAGGTCTACCCTCATCACTGATGTTAAAAATACAACTCCCCTGCTCCCCAGTATCCTGGGAGCTCCAAGCAACTATTATCACTTGCCAAAGGTATTTTAGTGGATGGCTTGCTGGCATTTCATAGGTCACAAATGTTTATCATTTCTCAAACTTGCTACTTTTCTTAATGAAATTGTATCCAAAAGTGTATGCACAATGTCATGCAATCATTTCTCTAATTCTTTAAACTCAATACATGTATCCTAATTTAAAGCAAGGCCATATAAAGTAAGGGTATATAGTGAGCCACAGAGTTGAAATGAGAATAATGAAACTGGATCCCCATTTCTCACCATGCACAAAAATTAATTCAAGATGAATTAAAGACATAAATATAAGACCTCAAACCACAAAAATTAAAAAAGAATACCTAGAAAAAACTCTCTGGACATTTCTTCAAAGAATACATGACTAAGAACTCAAAAGCAAATTCAACAAAAGCAAAAAAAAAAGGACAATAAGACTTAATTAAATTATAAGCTTCAGCACAGCAGAAGAAATAATAAGCATAGTCAAATGACACCCTACAGAAGAGGAGAAAATATTGATAAGGTACTATAAAGATTCCAACAACTCAATAATAAACAACAACAAAGTAACCCTACTAAAGAGGGCTAAGGTTACAAACAGGTATTTTTCAAAGGAAGACACACCAATGGCCAAGAAACATATGAGAAAATGCTAAATCATACCATCATCAGAGAAATGCAGTTTAAATCCACTATGAAATTATCATTTTAAAATCTCCGACTACTATGGAGCTAGAGGAAATCAAGTCACTCATGTCTGTTATAGTTTCTCTTATAAACTGAGGTGCATTCTGGTTGGGTGCATAAATATTAATAATTGTAATCTCATTATATCGAGTATTACTTTTAACAAATATGAAATGAATCCAGTTCACCTCTCTCCTTTCAGGGGACTAAATGACCTATACAATAATGTGAAGAAAAAAAAACTAACTAAAATATGGTATTTAGTAGTATGTAAGCATTTCAACCAAATTCTCGGGTGTATACACAGTAGAAAAAACAATATCCTCCTTGAGTGATTGAAGATAAAATGGATAGTTTTAGAATATAACCAGTAAATAAATAGCTTATCATAATCAAATTGTGTTATACTATCAAATAAGAAAAGAATTAGAACGGCAATATTAAGAAGTCTTTTTTAAAGTTAATTATCTCAAAGAGTAGGAGAAAAATATTTAATAATATGAAATAAATGCCTTTTGAGAAATTTCATTTGCTATGTAACTCATCATCAAACTTGTAAACAGTTTACTATTCCTTCAATATACCCTGAATATTTGGCAATATTCCATGGAATTTTTTAAGTACACCATGACCTTTATTTTCCTGAATTTCTTGTCTTCTTCTAGTTATTTAAAATCTTAATACAAAAATATTTACTTATTGTTATGCATTTCCAAAGTGTTCATTTCTGTTTTCTTCTCATTCTATTGTCATACTTGAAGGGTTTTATTTAACAAGTTAATTTTGGGGCTTTCTTCTTTATATTTTTCTTTGGCCAATAGTTCTAATTTTTTGGATTATTTTGGAATCACCTGGTGAAGTTTCAAAAATCCCTATGCCTAGGGCTGCATACCTTTAAAATTAAATCAGAATGCCTGGGAAATGTGAGCCAGACACCAGTTTATTTTAAGATCCCCAAGTGACGTTAATGTGTAGGGAAAGTTTGTGACATATTATCTTAAATTATTAAACTCTTAACAATCTTTCCAACACAAAAGGCAGTACCCTCAAGGTCTAAGATGTGTCAATCCAGTAGTTGATGAATAAACCTACTATTCACACCTTAATCTGTCTTTACTATTTTCAGTTGATCACACAGACTCTTGAAGTAACAACAACTACAAAAGTATTTTGTAGCAACAAATAAACTCACAGAAATATTTCAGACTCAAGAAGCTTTTCCATTTTTTAAGTACATACACCCTATGTTCCATGATATCCCTACAGAATCTGGGACAGCCCCCTAAAATCAAAACAGTGGAAAAAATTAAAACTGTAAATAGCCTCATGTAGTGGAAGTCACATGTTCTACCAATTAAATTTTGGAATTTCAGAGCTTTTTGGATTACAGAATTGAAGACAATGTATTATAGACATATATATCCATGGGTCACACGTAAGCTTCTCCTCTACCTCCCATAGAATATGACTAAAATAATCTGAAAGGCCACTGACAGAAAAGTTCTGTAAAGAAGCACATGTGAAATGTTCTACAGTATGCTGCTGGAGTGAAAGTGAACTCCTGATGAGACAGACATATATCGTGCTATATATGTTTTAGTATGTTTGTTTCATGCTGTGTATGCATTACATTTTTCAAGTGAAAAATCAATAGTAATAATGATAATAAAAAGCTCAAGCCCCTGCCAAGAGCAGACTTAGAAATAAATCTAATGTTTTACTGTTGAAAGTTAAGAAGAAGGAAAATCTACTAAAAGAGATAAATCTTATTTAAATTAAAAGGAAGAATATTAAAACTGAAATAAGTGGCAGCCTACAGCATGACATGAATTTAGTTCACTATAAATCCAATAAAAAAAAAAAAAACTGTGAAAATGTTTTAGCATTTACAATCAGTGTAAAGCTGCTCAAGAGAGTATTTCTGTACTAATAGGAATGGTGACTGATATGGCATGAGAAGCAAAAATGTGCCACATATTCTACAGTAGAATACTCTCTAGTATACCAAATAATTCTCTCTTAGTTTCTCTCATTGTCTCTCACTTTCTCTTATTCTCTCTTACAATCTCTTTCTCTCTCTCTCTCTCACATACACACACAATCTCTCTCTCTCACACACACACACAAACACACACACTAGGTCTGCGGCTCCATGTAATATAATTTGAGGAAATTCTGTGTTAAATAGAGTTAAACTGGTTTTTCTTCATTAAGTTTTTTTTTTCTTTTTTTCAGTTTTTTTCCGGGGCTGGGTTTGAACCTACCACCTCCGGTACATGGGACTGGCACCCTACTCCTTTGAGTCACAGGCGCCGCCCTCTTCATTAAAATTTTTAAGAACATTAAATAAGATAATGTGCTTTGATAATCTGAGATAGGTATAACATGCAACCCAGCTTAGATTTCTTTGACCTCCAAACCACTTTTTTGGTTAAAGCATTTAATGGAACTAGCAATTTTTTCCACATAACAGAGGATTGCTAGAGATACATTTATGAATTTGGAAATTTAAGGTCTTCAGTAAATGTCAAGAATCATGTTCTACCTCATATATAGAGCTACTAATTTTCTTATCCTTATCAGTCATTAGTCATTATTCAATGTTATTCCATATAACATAACCAAATCCCCAAAGATCATTAATACTAGAATTAGTAACATGGATTGTCATATAAATAAAAAATAGTAAATCTTTTACACCAAATCAAAATAAAACTTGAAATATCAACACATTCATCATGTAAAAGTACAAGAAGATAATTTGTATAAAGATTGAAATGCCATACCTCATCAAATTCTTCAGTCATTTTTCTGATGATTTCTGCGTTCTGCATATTTCGAAACATTTCTATTCTCACAGTACCTGTGAATAATAGATTTTAAATTTAATCATCTCTTATTGCATACTTAACATTAAATTGAATCTGACCACTATTTGAAAAGTCTGAGTTTCTCTTTCCTCCTCATTGTGTCATCTATTCTAAAGGAACTTCTTTAGGTACTTCAAAGTTCTTTAGATATTAAGAAACTCTGAATCTCATAAATAAGACAAGTATAAAGAAATGCATTAAGAGAAATGTCAAGGAAGTAGAAGACAAAGACACAGAACACTGAATTTATTATGAGGAGGACATATTAATTGAAATATACACTAGCTATCTAGACATATAGCTGGCTGCCTTAGTCTTAAAAACCTCCAAGAATAAAGAATTTATTTTTCATATAGCTCTTTCTGATACTTTTTATTATCAGAATATTTTTCTGCAAATTAAAAAAAAAGTCCCTTAATCTAATAAAATGTTTTTTTGTTGTTTTTCTTGAGACAGTCTCACTATGTCACCCTCAGTAGAGTGTCGTAGTGTCACAGCTCACAGCAACCTCAAACTCTTGGGCTTAAGCCAGTGGTTCTCACCTCCCCAATGCCAAGACCCTTTAATACAGTCACCACAACATGAGGAACTGTATTAAAGAGTTATGGCATTGGGAAGGTTGAGAACCACTGGCTTAAGCAACTCTTGCTTTATCCTCCCAAGTAACTAGGACTACAGGTGCCCTCCACAATGCCCAGCTATTTTTTTGTCACAGTTGTCACTGTTGTTTAGCAGGCCCAGGCCAGGCTCAAACCCACCAGCCTCATTGTATGTGGCCAGGTCAAAACCTCTGTGCTACAGGCACTGAGTCCTAATAACATGTTTTAGTTAAATGTTTTCTCTGAACATGAAAAGTTGCTTAGTAACTTATATATAATTGCCATCAGTCAAAAAAAGTTAACACTATGTTGTTCTTCATACTACTTTTATCATAGCTAGTTTTTTTTTTATCAAATATCTTCACATAAATTCTGTCAATTATACTAATGATTTTTTTTAAACTTGCATTAAAAATCAATCTAAAGAAATCAAAATACAGTTTAAAAACTCAAATGGGTATAGAGAATCTTGGAATAATAATTAAATAAGGTTCAGTTTCACCTATAAAAATGTAAAATGTTCAAGCTTAAAATTACAGGAATAAGATTCAATGAATCATTAGGAAAATGATTACTTTATAACCTACAATAGGCTCTTTGCTGTGCTTACCAGCTCCAATTCATATCACATATAGGAATACAAGAAAAGATGGTCTTTGATAGGTACTTCCAGCATGGAATAGTAGAATAGCTATGGAAAGTCATAGAAGTATAGTTTTCATTCAAAGTCACGACAAAAACTACACTGGCATATCTAATACATTAAACGTAATTCAATTTAATATTTATTAAGGTTAAAATGAAAAACTGATACCTGCCCTTATAAGAGAACCATGTTCACACACAATTTAGTTACTTGACATATATATCGCGCTTCTTCATTTTTCATTAAAAATGGCAGGACCCTAAATTCATTAAGTATCAACAATAGGTATTTCCTAAATCCAACTATAAGCATAAAACAGTCCAGACTGGGAGATGTAGGAAAAGAAAAAATACTCTTAAAGATTTCTTCTCAAGGATGTAACTTCTTAAACAAAAACGAGAAGATTTTATACTGCGATTTTACATTTTTAAAGTCAAAAACAGTATTGAAAATCAGTTGTTTTGGTTCAGCACCTATAGCACAGTAGTTACAGCAACATCCACATTACCAAGACTGGTGGGTTTGAGCCTGGCCCCGGCCAGCTAAAAAACAATGACAACTGTAATAAGAAAATAGCCAGGCATTGTGGCAGGTGCCTATAGTCACAGCGAGTTGGGAGGCTGAGGCAAGAGAATTGCTTAAGCCCAAGAGTTTGGGATTGCTACGAGCTGTGACACCACAGCACTCTACTGAGGGTGACATAGTGAGACTCCTTCTCAAAAAAAATAGCCAGGCATTGAAGCAGGCTCTTGTAGTCCCAGCTACTCAGGAGACTGAGGCAAGGGAATTGCTTGAGCCCAAGAATGTGAGGTTGTTGTGAGCTGTGACACCATGCACTCCAGGGAGGGCAAGAAAGTGAGACTCTGTCTCAAAAAAAAAAGAAAGAAAACAGGTTGTTTACATACTACAATACAGCCTTTAAATTGAGAGCATCTTAAAAAATTAAGTAAGAAATATATTTTTAGTTGCTAATTTTAAATTATCTACTACAGCAAAAGTTAACTTTCTGGCAAAGATTCTTAAAATTACCTAAATTAAATAAAACTGTTTAACTGTAGAAACCAATGGTATTTAACCATGTTTGAGTAATGAACTATTTTGTCAATGTGAAAGAGATTCCCATAGATTGAAACTATGGGAAGTGGATAGGTATTATATTCATAAGCATTAAACAAGTAAAAGTAAACTTAAGATATTTTAAATTTTAAACAAAAGAACTTGTTCTTGTTCATATATACATGTACAAATTTTACTGACTACAGTACTCCAAGAGAAAAAACATGGTTAAAAACCAGCTTTCCTTAAAGAGTTAATATTGTTATTCCTTAAAAAGTGTTAGAGATCCAGAACATCTTTTCTGTTTGATTTGTTCTGTCTATAATACCCTAAGATAATGATAACAAGGCCTATGCACTATATATTAGTAAGTCAATATCATCTTGTTCCTCTGTGATAATAGATTTTTCAGTCTATTCTTTGTAAAACATTTGATCATTATATCACTTCCTAAGCACTATATTCTCAAGGAGTATTCTGTCAGAACTTATTTTGATTTTTTTTTGGAGACAAGAGTCTCACTATGTCGCCCTCAGTACAGTGCCAGTGTATCACAGTTCACAGCAACCTCAAATTCTTAGGTTTAAGTGATTCTCTTGCCTCAGTCTCCCTAGTAGCTGGGACTACAGGCGCCCACCACAACACGCAGCTATTTTTTGTTGTTGTTGCAGTTGTTCAGATGACTTAGGTCGGGTTCGAACCCGCCACCCTCGGTATATTTGGCTGGTGCCGTAACCATTGTGCTACAGGCACCAAGCCTATTTTGATGTCTTTCACTTACTTTTACTCATTTACCTGATTTAGGTAATTTCCAAAGTTTTGCCCAATATATTCTTCTTTATTCCATTCTTAAACTTTCTAATCTGGAAATATTATCTGATAGCCTCCCTGTAGTTTGCCCACAAAAGGAAAATTGGGCAGAGACTACCACTTATTAATCTTTGCATTCTCCCAATCCCATGAAACATACCTAATATCCTCAGTTTCCCTCTATTTCTTTCCTTTAAGAAAGTTATCTTAGGAAAAACCCTTTTCCTTAAAGGAAAAAAATCAAAAGGAAAAAATTTTGCTGTACCTCTAGACTAATAAATAAAGAGCTAATGCTAATCTCACCGCTCCTTTGCATTTTAGGTGCTTAAAAATGCTTATTTCTAATAAAAGTTTACTAGGCAGTGCCTGTGTCTCAAAGGAGTAGGGCACCAGCCCCATATGCTGGAGGTAGGGAGTTCAAACCCAGCCCTGGCCAAAAATTGCAAAAAAAAGTTTACCCTAAGATTATGGTTAAATATGATTAAATAAAGGCAAATTAAAGATAGGAAATAATCCAGATTCACAGAAACATAAATATCTAAAAAAAAAGAGAATGGAAAAAATAAATAGAGAACTATACTCCTAAGCACTGACAAGTTATCTGTGAAAATCCTGAAAGAATAACCTACTAACATACATAATTTATATTAAAATATAAAGGTTGTTTGATCAGGCCCCCCTGACAGGATAGTACTTTTAAGGAAGATAAAGGAAGAATTCTGAAATTGTCATTTCTAACTATGAGTAATTCCATAATTACAATTAATATAAAAAAGTTATCACCAAGTTCTTCACAACTTAAATTATGTTAAATTGCCAATGAAAGCATAATTTGGTACAACCTCCATGGTATACAGTTTGGCAGATGTCTACCAAAATAATAAATTTATATACCCTTTGACTTTGAGATTGTACTTGTAGCAAAATAACCATAAACTAACATATATGCAAAGTAATACAACAGAACCCCCACAGTTGACTATGTTCCTACATTGATCATCTCCTTAACATTATTTTCATATTAGACCACATATACATATCAGTACAGTAGACCTATTTCCTTACATTGACCACCTCCATATGTTGACCCGTTTGTTAAGTATCCTTTGGGTGGTCAACTTACAGAGGTTCTACTGAGTATTTGCTAGGTTATCCCCTGAAGCACTGTCTATAACAGCAAAAATGAGAGAAAACTCATATACCCATAAATAACGATCTGATGAAATAAAAGAGGTGATAATAATGATGATGGTGGTGGCAGCTAACATTTGGGTGCCTGCAATCTGCTAGGCACTGAAGTTAACACATTTAATCTTCACAACAATCTTATGAAAGATATGTTATGTCTCCCATTTTTAGTTGAGAAAACACACAACTGGAAGTGCAGCAAACTAGCAAAAAGGAGTTTCCCAGTAGCAGATTCATGGCTCACATGCAGGCAGAATGGCTGCTATTAACTATTATTCTTTATTAACCAATAAAACAATAGTATCCATGAAGTTGTCAAATAATAAAGCTACCTATGATTGATATGGGAATATTTGTAGGATATATCATACACAAAGAAGAAGAGATACCGATATTTATCTGGATGAACATGCATTAAAATATTTCTGGAAAGGGACACAAGTATCCAGCAAAATGGTTGGCTCTGGCAAAGTAAAATGTGTAGTTGAAGATTTAGGGACATAAGGGAGATGCTATATTGTTTACCCATTGCATTTTGAAATTTAAACAATATGAAGATATTAATCAACCAAAATAAGGAATAAATACAACTCAAATAAAAAATGAAATGTGAAAAACTAAACTTTAAGATATTGCTCTTAAAACTTTCTTACCAAGCATTGGTGTAGTCACTATCAAAATGCACTCATTAGCAGGCAAGAATAATTGACACACGTTTGCAATTATTTTGTATTTTTCTTACCTACTGTCATAAGATACAAAAGATGGAATTTAAAAGCAGCACAAATGTAACACAGGAAAACACATCCTTGCATAATTATCAATATGGACAATAATAAAAAGATATTATAATTGTAGTAACAGTAATTACAACACACAGTGGACAGTTTAAGAAGTAAAGCAACCTAGAGTGGTTTAAAATCTTTAGAATCAGACATGATATGGTTTAATTCTCATCTTAACCTGTTGCTAGACATAGGTCACTGAAAAAGTTACCTTATCTGTATAAAACTCAAATTTCTAATCTCTAATGTAATAATACCACAGCAGAACAGAGATGTTGTTTTATTCAATGCTGTAATTCCTAGTGCCTGGAACATTACTTAGCATATTGCAGGCTTTCAAAAACTGTTTGCTGGACACATAAATAAGAAAAAAAGAATTAAATAACAAATATAAAATATTTGGCACTGCACCAACCAGTAGTATATAAGATACTCAGTTTTAGGCTTTCCTCCTTTGGACATTCATTTTTGATGGATTATCTGCCCATTTTAGAAGCAAGCTAAAAGCTCTGATTGCTAACTTGACTTCTACTGGAAGCTAGATTCCTGCATATGTATGCTGTCAGGTTAATACTGTTTGGTGAATGAGACCAGTCAGCTACTTCTTTTATCTCAATACCAAGAAAAGTCCTTCCAATTGCTTTCTAATCACCCAGATCTATATCCTCCATTCCAGAGTAGAAAATATCAGGACCAACAGCACTAAAATATTCGTGTCCAACCTTCTTGTTACACACCACAAAGTAAGTTAGGAAAATGAAGTTTTTGTTAGAAAGTCAAGAAGGAACTTGCAAATTGTCTTACCCCCCAAATATATAAACCACACAGTGTAGAGAACTGTCTCACCATATTCTCTCTCCTAAGTCTTTTTAAATTCTCTCCCTCCTCTATATTATGATGTCAGCCAGAAGAGGAACTCTAGCCTTCTTTGCAGCGTTTCAACTAGATCCAGAAGCAGGTAGAAGATCGAAGGTAAACAGAACTTTATGTTACAGCAAAACAATTTATATGACACAACATTCTGGCTCACTCAAAATTACTGAAGGCTGGGTATGGTTGAAATACACTAATGTTGTCTAATATACTTAGCAAAGAGCCTTTCAAACCAGTAGATGCTTTCCACGTAACTGTTTCATACATGAATCAGCTTTTAATTTTAAGGCTTTAATTTTTTTTTTTTTTTTAATGACAGTCTCTCTTTGTTGCCTTAGTAGAGTATTATGGTGTCATACATAGCTCACAGCAACCTCAAATTCTTGGGCTCAAGCGATTCTCTTGAATCTTGAGGCTTGTAATCTCAGCCTCCCAAGTAGCTGGGATTACAGGCGCCTGCCACAACGCCTGGCTTTTTTTTAGGAAGAGGGTCTCGCTCTGGCTGAGTCTGGTCTCCAACCTCTGAGCTCAGGCAATCCACCTGCCTCAGCCTCCCAGAGTACTAGGATAATGGTGTGAGCCACTACGCCTGGCCTTATGGCTTTAATTTTAAAGAGTGGATTATCTTAAATAAAATCTAATCTGGTGATGCACCAGAGATAATCCAGGCATATGACAAGACAATTTTTTGGTAGTTTCATTTTCTCTTATTAACCTGATAGAGAGCAAGCTATAAATGAAAATAAAATGGAAAACTGCCAGAAAAAGTAAGGATGAGTTGGTAGAAAAAAAATCTGAGTTAAAAAAAGAAGAAATGCTGAGACAACTAAAACTGAGAAGCATTTTCTAAATATACACCTGCATATCAGAAATGTAAGACTTGACACTTACCTAGTAATGTGGTGATTACATGTGAGAGTCTTTTTCAAGATTTGAGCAGGGAGGCTGGGGGAAAGGGAGAGAAAGGGACAGAAACTTCGGCTGCACTTAAAGATTGATTACAAATATCTTGGGATGTATTCGATCTGTCTAGTTAATACATAAAAAAATGAAAAAAATACCTAGGTTATTAAATATAAAGACAAATTTTTTTAACTTAAAAATCTTTAAGAATGCCTTAAAAACAGAAGTTGCTGTGATTACATCTCCATTGATGAGTTTGTCTCTAGATGGCAGCCTGTACTTTGTAACATTCCTTGGAAAAAACTAACATATTTCTTCCTTTCTAAACACAAAGATAAGTTAAAAAAAACAAACAAAATGCTCAAAAAAATCACATATTTGCACATAATATGAGAGTACCACTTAACCCATCTTTCAAGACTGCACAGGATGCATGCCATCTACATAAAAAAATAAATGAACTTATTAAATATAAAAATAACAAATTTTGGAGACTTTATACCTTTTGTATTAACATGGATGAAGTCAAAACAGTCTTCTCAGTAAAGTATCACAAGAATGGAAAAGCAAGTATCCAACATACTCAATACTAATATGAAGCCAGTAGACAAACATGCCCACACAAAAGAAAAAAACTCATTTCAATTCAAGTTGGGGGGAAGGAGAGAAGAGGGGACAGAAGGGAAGAAGTAGAGGAGGGGAAGGAAGGGGATTGGTGTGCTCCCACTGAATGGGCACCATACTGTAAAGGTATATGACACACTTCCTGGGTATACAACATAACTACAACAGGGATTTAACCTAAGAAATGCAAAACTGTAACCTAATTATCTGTACCCTCATATTTATCTGAAATTTTAAAAAAAAGATATCAAACTTTGGAGCTTGACTGAGCCAAGCTTGCATAATCTAAGGCCAAAACAAGTACCATCCTAGAGCTTTGTACTCTAAAAAAACTGCAAAGTATTTTCACTAAATCTTCAGTAACTATTAAAATATCCACATCTTCAGTGCTTATGTTGTTAATGTACGAATTAGAAGAAATAATGGTAAGGAGAGTGGCACCTATGGCTCAGTGGGTAGGTGCTGGCCCCATATACCAAGGGTGGTGGGTTTGAACCTGGCCCCAGCCAAATTGTAACAAAAAAATACCTGAGCATTTTCACAGGCGCCTATAGTCTCAGCTAATTGGGAGGCTGAGGCAAGAGAATTACCTAAGCCCAGGAGTTGAGGTTGCTGTGAGCTGTGACGCCACACACTCTACTGAGGGCAATAAAGTGAGACTCTGTTTCTTAACAAAACAAAGAAAAGCAAAAAAAGAAAATGATAAAGAAAGCAAATTTATTTAAAAAAAATGTCTATTGGCTACCTCATTACTATTATTAAAATCATTCAAGACAGGTAGGGTTTCTTAATCTATGACATGGATTCTTGAATATCTGTGAATCTTTTAAAACCATATGGAAATGTGTATATGTACTTTTGTGAAGAAATGCCCAACATTTTCAGGACATACTAAACAAATGAAAACTCAAAAGGGTAAAAAAATTTACACATTAAAGTAAAAAAAATTATATACAGAAAGACAAAAATTTTTCTTTTTCCAGACAGTGCCTTACTCCGTGTTACCCTGGGTAAAGTTTTGCGGCATCATTATAGCTCACAGTAACCTCAAACTCTTGGGTTCAAGTGCTCCTCTTGCCTCAGCCTCTCCAAGTACCTGAGACTTCAGGCATGTACCACCATACCTGGCTAGTTTTTCTATTTTTAGTAGAAACACGGTCTTGCCCTTGCTCAGGCTGGTTCTGAGCTCAAGCAATCCACCCATCATGGCCTCCCAGAGTGCTATGATTATAGGCATGAACCACTGTACCTGGCCTAGAGCAAAAGTATTAAACAAAGAATTTTAGTCCTAGGGAACTGAAAGGAGAAAAAAATGACAATAAATAATTCTGGAGATTATTTCCCTTCAAAGTATGGTATGGAAGAGGAGAGAGAAGAAAACAAAGAGCTCTTTGTTTATAGAAACAAAGAGGAAGAGCTCATCTTACTTCTAACAAAGAGAGCCATGAACAAAATCATATGACATGGAGTGTCCAACCTGCAGCCCACAACTTGCATGAGGTCCAGGATGGCTGTGAATGTGTCCCAGCATAATATCGTAAACTTATTTTAAACAATATGTGTTTTATCTGAATTTTTGGTGGCACTCAATTGAAAAGTTCTAAACTTTGTAGATGACAACATCCTTATTGCAACAATGTCAGATAAACTAAACATACAAACACTCTCACTACTTGTAGGCACTACTTGTAGGCATGCGTGGCTTCATTCTGATGGCAGTGTGTGGTTTCCAGAGTGTTATCTTTCAAGCACAGACAGTGAAAGTGACACCATCAGACATTACATGTGCTGGTGGTGACTTATCGAGGCAGCAATTACTAATAATATTTCAACCTACCATTGCAGTATTAAGTGTTTAATGTCATTTAGAAGCCCAGTAAGCATGCTTATTTGATTAAGGGTACTTAATTATCTCAGTAGCATGCTACACATTGCACTCCATGCTTTACTTCAGGCCCTCCACCTCACCTTGTGCTGGCAGCCAAGATGTAGAAGGGCCCAAACCTAGCTTTCTACTTTCCTTTCAATTAATTCTCACAATAAAGAAAATATATTTCCTTACCTGTTTTTTTTTTTTTTGTAGAGACAGAGTCTCACTCGGTAGCCCTCATTAGAGTACTATGACATCACAGCTCACAGCAACCTCCAGCTCTTGGGCTTAGGCGATTCCCTTGCCTCAGCCTCCCGAGTAGCTGGGACTACAGGAGCCTGCCACAACACCCAGCTATTTTTTGTTTGCAGTTTGGCAGGGGCCGAGTTGAATCTGCCACCCTCAGTATATGGAGCCCGTACCCTACTCACTGAGCCACAGGCACCGTCCCTCCTTATCTATTTTTTAATCTCAGCATGGCTTCTACATCATCTTAAAAGAAAACAGGAGCCCTCCTCCGAGTGGAAAAAAATATTACAGATGATGGGAAGATTGTTCAATGAAAAGAAGATGAGTACTTTTTTATTGAGGGAAATAGTAAGGCATCCTGCTTAATCTGTAAAAAATTTGTGCAAGTTTTCAAAGACTAATTTGAAAAGACATTATATTCAAAAACATGCTGCCAAGTTCAATGTGTATAAAGGATTGTGTTATAAGGACCAAACGGTGAAACTGAAATAAAGTCTGTCTTCTCAAGAAAAAAAATTTTAAGAAAATTACAACTCAGATGGACTCCACTGTAAAAGCTAGCTATGCAGCAGAGAATAGAAAATAATGATAATAAATAAATAAATAAATAGAAAAAATCAAAACATTTTACTGCTGGTGAGTTTAAGTAATGTATGGAAAGCATGGCAGATTTAATTTGCCCTGAAAAAAAGGGGACTATTTCTAAAATCAATTTCTCCCACTAGACTATAGGCAGATAAATGAAAGAAACTGGAAAATCTACTGAAAGAAGTTAGGAGAGTAAAGCTGCTAATTTTGAATTTTATGCTTTGATAATGGATGACAGACAATGCTGATGTTATAAATATGGCTCAACTTGCCATTTTTATTAGAGGTATTAATGATGAATATGTCACTGAAGAAATGGCTTCTTTGGTGCCATTAAAAGACATAAGTCCAGAGATTTATATGAAGCAGTAAAAAATATGTTAAAGCTATTTTCTTTGTCCATCGTCAACATATCTGGTATAATGATCTGTGGAGATCTTAGGTAAAAGAGAGGGACTTGTAAAATAAATAGGAAATGATGCAACTAGTGCCACAAACTCACATTTGATGCAGCATCACTGCATAGTACGTCAAGAAAATTTATGCACAAAAGCTTTAAAAATGGAAAATGCCATGCAAAGCCTTATCAAGATTGTGAATTTCATAAGAGCCAAGAGACTGACTCATCACTAATTCCAGGAATTCATTAAAAGGTATTGATGCTAGTTATGGTGACATTATTTACTTTTCAGAAGATGGCTAGAAGATGGCTACCTTGAAGCCAAATGTTGGAAAGACTTTACAATTTGCAACATGTTACAAGTCATTTATAGTATCAAAAACCAATTTTATGCCAAAGAAAACTAGTTGACAAATTTAGCATTTTTAGTGATTTTAATGACTCATTTAAATGAGTTAAACATGTATCTTAAAGGTGACAACTGACTTATCAATACAATGTTTTGAACCATAGCAGTGTTGCAAACAAAACTGAAATTATGGCAAACTCAAATTAAGGCAAACAGTTTAATACATTTCAACAAGTTGGCTAAACACAAGTCCTATGAAAGTGAAAAATATGCAACCTTGCTTTTCAATTTGATACAAAAATTTGAAAATAGATTTTAAGATTTCTGAGGAAACAGTAGTTTGGTGAATTTGTGATTACATTTTTAGTGGATATCAGTATGTTACCTGCCAATTTTCATGTGGAATGCATAGAGTTGCAATCTGACAGTCAACTTAAAGAAAAATTTGAACACATCTCTTTACAAGACTTTTCTAGATCTTATCATCCCAGAGATAAATAGTCTTTGCTTAACAATCGTGCCTTATTCATGTCATCAACTTTTTGGTAGCACTTACTTTTGCTAACAACGATTTTCAACAATGAAGTACATTAAGAGTAAAATTAGAACCAAAATATTTGATAAGAACCTTGAGAAATCACTGAGAATTGCAATACTTCCATTGAACTAGATACTGATTCATTGCTTTCTCAAATATAATACAAATATTCCACTGGTTTTATGTTGCCCTCTTTTCTTTTACTTTTATTTGGAAATACATTTGGAGAATACTTAGAGATCTAAAAATAGATCTGCCATTCGATCCTATCATGGAATTTTAAGAGAATTTAAAGGGGCTGAGTTTCTCCATCAACCCTCTCTATAAAATAGCATGTTATTTTACAATAGATATATCTAGGGAGGTCAAGTGACATAATGGAATGCAGTCTGAAACCCTGATCCAACACTCATTAGCTGTGGGCACTCAACACGAGGTCACCTCCCTAACCGTAATTTTTGTCAGCCCCAAAATTAAAGAAATAATCTCTCTTAAAATCTCTTGTAAGGTTTAGAGGTAACATACAGAAAACTCCTAACCTTTAGTAAATGTCAGCTATTATTATTTGGGAAAATAATTTTGTTTGGTAGTTCAGTGTTAAAGATAGTTCTCACTGAAGGAAATTAGACTCTTCCTGGATCGTAAGTACCAAGGCACTAGGTCAATGTGTGTCAACCATTATTTAAAGGAAATATCTAATGGTTTTTACAAAAGAGTAATATTTGGTATTCAAATATTTCTCAAACTTGGATATGCAAATTACAACTTAGAAAATTTAAGAGTGAGGTCTGTTGTCAAATGGCCAACTTTGCCTGATGAAATTTTTGCTGAAGTTTCCAACTTTTCAGTGATGATTCCGTCTCAGTTTCACCTGAGTTTATCAAGGAAGTGTTTCATTAATATCAAATGCCTAAATGTTTAGCTTCCTAGGTATGATTGATAAGCTGTCTATAGCTCATTAAAAAGAATCAAGTTTCTTTTTAAAAACCACCATCTCTTTTTAACAATTCATGGTTAAAGGCTATTCTTTGCAATAAGCCACAGAGTTGGGACAGTCTATATGTGAGATAATAATACTGACCTCACAGTGCATTTATGAAGACCAGATGAGATAACGTGGATGAAAGGCTTTGCAAATGATAAAGCACCGTACAAATGTCATGCATTTGCGGCTGACTAAAAGGAGTCTACCCTGGTCATGAGGAGTGCACATCCTCATTAGAGACACGGTGTGTTATTAAGCATCATGTAAAGAGAGGCAGAGAGTTCCCCTAGACTTCAGAGGAAGAAGAGATGGGTGGAGGGATCAAGAAAGGCCCAGTGGGACACCTGTCCTTCATGGATGAGCAAGAATGAGATGGAGAGGAAGCAGAGGGGCACTCTGGGCAGGCAGTTGGCAGAACAGTGCAAAGTATTTAAAGAGAATGAGGAGCCTTGAGCCCCAGAGCTTGTGCAGGGAAGCAGGGGGTGCAGCAGAACTAGAGAGAAAGGGTGAGTGCAGATGTTAGAGAGTCTATGCCTGTGATGTCCAACATTTTGTCAAGACAGACCAACTCCACATCTAGTCTTACTATTCACTGAGTACCTCCAAAACTCATTGAAAAAGTTCCGCAGATCCACCTAAGGGTTCTTAAAACTTCTGCTCATCCTGAAGTAGTCCACAGAGAAGAAGGGAAGGAGCAGGAAATGGACTGAGAAGACAGTCACAAAGCC
The DNA here is from genome assembly GCA_963573935.1 of Arctocebus calabarensis. Lineage (NCBI taxonomy): Eukaryota > Metazoa > Chordata > Mammalia > Primates > Lorisidae > Arctocebus > Arctocebus calabarensis. Next base: position 3,928 of record CAUYON010205729.1, on the reverse strand, counting down.
TGGCAGCATGCCCAGAATGGAACCAACTTAGCAGACAGAGAAGGGAGGAAGGAGCGTGCAGGCTGCAGGCCGGCTGGAGCAGAGACCTGGCAAAGGGAGGAAGAGAAATTACTGTAACAGCCAACCTGCAGGGCCAGGAAACCTGAGCTCTTCCTCATGAGTCCTCTGGCTCTGAAACTTTGGGAAAGAAAACCGATACCCATAAATAGTGGTGGTGTAGCTACAGAATGGAATAAATGTCTCGTCTTTATTAAATGCAAAGTGGGTCCTGACAAAGAAAGAACTGTGGCTGGCTGACTGCAGAGAGGTTTGCAAGATGCCATCATGGTTGTATGTGGGAGTTTGAGAAAATGCAAGGTGCATGTTGCAAAAACTCATGCTGAGCTCCTGCTGTTTTCCAGGAACTGTATATCAGGAGCTGGGTGTGTGTAGGGGGGGGGGGGATGAACCAGTGTCCTGCTGACCAGGAGCAAGAAGGAGAAGATTTCAAGTTTTACATTCCCACAGACAGAAAGGAGGTCAGACCAGGCCTGTTTTCCTTAAGAAAATGATCTCAGAAAGAAGCAAATGGGGCTGGGTGTGCAGGTTCATGCCTGTAATCTTAGCACTTTGGGAGGCCGGTCTGGGAGGATCACTCCAAGGCCAGGATTTGAGACCAACATGAGCAAAAGCCAGACCCCCGTCTCTACAAAAAAATTAAAAATATATATCCAGGTGTGGTGGTATATGACTATAGTCCAAGCTGCTTAGGAAGCTGAGGTAGGAAGATCACTGGAGACCAGGAGTTAGAGATTGCAGTGAGCTATGATGACAACACTGCACTTTAGCCTGGGTGACTGAGTAAGACTCTTTCTCAAAGAAAAAAAAAAAGGAAGAAGGAAAGAAGGAAGGAAGGAAAAGGAAAGGAAAGGAAAAGAAAAAAGAAAAAAATGAAGAAGAATCAGATGGTTGGTTTGACCATCCTTACCCAACCACAGGAATCCTTTTCCATTAATTTTCAAAACAAAAATCACTCGAATGGGTAATGCCTCTTTCAAAGGTTCATCCTGGACTCCAGAAGCCTCAAAACTTGATTCTGTCCACACACAGACCACCCACTTAATCACAGTCTTCCAGGTATAAACTAGAGCAATTAATAAGTTTAGTTAATATGTGAATGCAGATCTAACTGTAAATAAAACAATAGTGTAATAGTAATAGTGTAAAAACACTATTACTTACTAAATGAAATCCAAGTATAACTGTCTTTATTAAATTGAAAACTGAATAAAAGTATTTTAAAAAACTGGTGAAAGTTTTAAAATAGAAACCAGATCTATAACTGTCCTAAAGCTGCTCAACCAGAATAAAAGTTAAAATACAAAACATTTTCAAATCAAAACCAGGTCCATTGTAATGGAAGTCCCCACTCGGGGCTGTGAAACTCCCTCCCTCAGGCAAGGTGTTGGAATGATGGTTGTGGGGACGCCACTTGTGTCTGTGGAGAATCAGATGCAATAGTCCAAGATCCTATTCCCAGGTCTTCCTGAAGATCTCTCCTGGTAGAAGAGAGAGTGATAAGAGACAGTGGCTGTGTTCCTGCGGGATCTTGTACCTCTGCCCATTTCACAGGAGGATGGAGAGAGCTGGAGAGTAGAGAGAAAGAGGCTGCCACAAGTAGGGGGAGTGGGAGACAGGAAGAGAGTAGGGCGATGGGAGACAGGAAGAGAGAGATCATGGCAGACAGGAAGAAAGGACGGTGAGGGTTGGAAGACAGGAATGAAGAAGGAAAAGGAGAGAGCAGGTTATGACCAGGTGAGAACACAGCAGAAGCAGGATGGAAAAGCAGAGAAAGTGAACTTCTCCTGGGGGTGAAGGGACGAGCTAAAAGCAGAGTTGTGAGCAATCAAAGCCATAATTTCAAACATCCTCAGGGAGAGGTGATGAGAAGCTGACCAGTTGGAAATTTGGTCATAGCCATTGCTTAGACAAGACTTGCGATGAGGGCTCCTATTCTGGGCCACTGATTCCTGAAGGCTTTCAAAGAGTCACCAGCCTCTCTCTGGGCTTCAATGGCCTGCCATGTGTTCATCAACAAAAATTAGTCCTTCTACTTCTTAGAAAGAAGAAATTAGGGAAATTCGTATTCCTGTGACATTGTAAGGTCCATTTATAAAAAGCCTCATGGACGTATCATAGTGATTACACTCAGGATGAGACATTGAGATATTTTATGGAAAGACATTGTTTAAAACTCAATTAGCATAGCTTAGTGAAAACAGCGATTAGGCACCACCACCACCACATGATGAGCTTCCAGAGTTCAAGGGCAAGAATTCAAATTTCATGGTGAAATCTAGAAACAGCAGGTTATAAATAAGTACTTTAAATATAAATAATTTAGTATGTCATATTCCTTTTTCAAAGGAGATAAACCACTATACTTAACTGAGCTAAAATAAATCTGAGGCTGGAATAGCAGTGTGTATAAATAACCATGGTGAGATTACTGAAACACTGTTGGAATCTGGGTCTCTTTTAGAGCTTGCACCCGCCCTGATGGGTAGAACTGAAATACTTCTTACTTCAACGGACAGCTTAAACTGGCCTAGTTCATGGCACGCACTATATAAGACACCCCCATGAGCATGAACTCATTGTCTCACAACCATTGACTGCAGTAGGTGTTATCCCAATTTTTTAGATGAGGAGACTGAGGCTGGGGGTGATTCGGCTCACAGTTAGTGACTGGCAGAGGCAGAATGTGGACCTGGGGCTTTGACTCCAAGTCTGCCATGTTTTGTGAGCTACCAGACTGCCCCATTATTTATGCTTCTAACTGGAAAAGAGATGACGACCATCCAGAAGGTTAGATGCTGGAATATAAATATTATCTTCCTATTCATCTATGAGTATGACAAGTATTGCACACAAAAATATGTATGGAGTATGGTTACAGGCTGAATTGTGTTCCTCTCAAATGTCTATTTGGAAGTTGTAATCCTCAGAACCACAGAATGCAATAGAGCCTTTAGAGAGGTAATTAAGTCACAGTAAAGCCATTCGGGTGGCCCAAATCTAATCCAACTTCTGTCTTCATAAGAAGAGGAGATGGAGGATGGGCACTGTGGCTTATGCCTACAATCCTATCACTCTGGAAGGCTGAGGCAGGAAAATCCCTTGGGCTTAGGAGTTCAAGATCAGCCTCAGCAAGAGTTAGACTCCATCTCTACTAAAAATAGAAAAACTAGGTGGGCATTGTGGCAGGCACCAGCTACTTGGGAGGCTGAGGCAGAAGAATCACTGGAACCTAGGAGTCTAAGGTTGCTGTGAGCTAGGCTGACACCATAGTACTCTATCCTGGGGCCACAGAATGAGACTCTGTCTCAAAAAAAAAAAGACAAGAGGAGAAGGGACCTGCAAAGAACAGAGGCATGACCTAGTGAAAAAGCAATGAAAGAGCAGTGAGCAGCCTCGAAGGAAACCAGCCCTGCTACCTGGACTTGGGACTTTCAGCCTCCAGAACTGGAAAAGATCAATTCTTGTTGTGTAAGTCTCCCAGTCTATGAAATTTTGTTATGGTGACCCCAGCAAACTAACACAGGTATCTATGATATGCTGCTCACAGTGCTGGTTGCCATGAATTTTACAGTAAATGAGACAAGCTCTCTACTGGTAGGACTTCACAGTCTTATAGGAGCCACTTGAAAGCAAACAGGCAGTCCAATTCATAACTGAACGGAAGAAGCCCAAGTGCCCATTGACTCATGAATGGATTAATAAATTGTGGTATATGTACACCATGAAATATTATGCAGCCTTTAAAAAAGATGTAGACTTTATTTCTATCATGTTTACAGGAATGGAGCTGGAACATATTCTTCTTAGCAAAGTATCTCATGAATGGAAGAAAAAGTATCCAATGTACTCAGCCCTACTATGAAACCAA
>CAUYON010205727.1:0-16806 GCA_963573935.1 Arctocebus calabarensis | reverse complement strand
GCACCCGGGTGGAGGTTGCTATCTCTGCAAAAGTGTCCTCTCTATTCGCTGGGCGGCAGCTTCAGAGCAACGGCCACAGTTCCCAGCCGCTCCCAGCTGCAGTGAAGGCTAAGGGGGCGGGGGCTTTGTGTCACTATGAGCCGGGCGACCTCAGCAGCACAGGCAGCATCGGTTGCTATGGCCATGGGTCTCAGCTGTTCGCAGCGGCCATGAAGGCTGGAGGGGAGTGGAGGAGCCACGCGGTCGCTGTGGATCTTGGAGCCACGGGGGTGTGTCCCTGTTCATGGGGTGGCGGCTTCCACAGGGGCACCCCTCCCTAGATGCTTTTCATGTGGTCACTTTCCCCATCAGGAAACACTCATTGAATGTGAAGTTGAACAAACTCAGGTTCAGGAAGGCTGAGTAACTTATGCAAAGTCTTAGAGCTAAACAGCAGATCAAAAGGCAAATCTAAGCAACTTAACTCCAGAGCTAGTTCTCAACCCACTGTCTCCTGCACATCCTGCTCAGCCTTACTTGCTGACCACTGGTCCACTTCTTCATCATGGAAATACTTATAGGTAAATTTTATATTAGTACTAAAAACATAAATACCTGAAACTTAACACTTAACATTGTTCACCCTTTATGACTGGTCTTTCATATTTTTCTTATGAATTATTTCAAGTTCATTCAAAAGTCGAGAGAGTAATTTAATAAACATCTATGTATCCACAACTCAGCTGTTAAATATTAATGTTTTGCTACAGTTACTTAAGGCCATTTTTTATTCAAGAAATTAAACTTTAAAGGTCATTCAAATATTAACATTTTTTAGAATCTCTTGTCCTGCCCTTCACTCTCCACATTCACAGTCTATGAGAAATCTGATCCCTCATGGCATCTCAATAGCTGTATATGACAGATTTTACATAAGCCAGTTTCTTCCCAAATCAGCTAATCCAGTTATTTCCTTTGGCTTCACATTACAGTTTATATTCAGTGTAATATTTTTGGTTTCATAATTAAAGTCCTAAATCAATTGTTCTTTTTGGTATAATTTAATTACTTCTTAATATCCTTCCTCTCCTAAAAAAGCTAATCTGCTTTTTAAAACCACCATGATTAAGAATACGAAAAGTCTGGATTCTAGAACCAAAAAGATCTGGATTTGAGGATTTGAATCTCAACTCCCTTCTGCTCTTTGGTCACCTGGCCTCAGGCAAGTTGCCTAATCTTTGAATCCTACTTCCTTGATGTGTAAAATGGAGATAATGCTCCTGATCTTACAGAGCTTTTAGGAAAAGTAAAGAAAACAACAAATGCAATACACTTTAGCACAGTGTCTGGCATATGTAGTATAGTAAACAATATGCGGTGGTGATTATGGGCTCTGACAACTCTATTTCCATGTGGATTATTTTCCAGTAGTATCGGAGCTTGCCACATTCCACCCATTTCCTCTCCTGTCTGTGTCCACCATGTTCTTCTAACTAAACCATTCTAAGAAACCCCCTGTGTGTAAACTGTCCTCTGACATTTGCTCTCTCACTCCATGGGGGCATCTGCTACCTTGCCTCTGTGCTGGGCTCCTAAGACTCTCCTTCACAGTCACTACCTGCCTGTCCCCCCTCTCAGGACACACAGTGGCAAGGTCTTCTGAAATTATACCACTTTAGACAGTGCTCCTAATTAGATCACCAAGTACACACAGCAGAAGAGAAAATTTAGTTTCTTATGTTAGCCACCCACAGAGAATGCAATGCTTCATACAAACTATTATGCTGATAAAGCCAGTCAAATGACAGTAATTCTGTTTAATTCCAGATACAGACACTCTCCCTACATACAGCAAGCACCAATCCCAGCCCTCCTGATTTGAGTCTCCACTGGAGGTTTGCCACCAGGCGTGAATGAAAGGTGTGCTTCAAACCTTGAGTTCCTCTGCTGGTAGGCTCATGGCGTTTCATAGTAGACTCCCAAATTAAACTTGGCCTACTTTCTAGCTTTCTCTCAGAAGAGAAATGTAGTGTATATTCTAAGAGGTCAAATGCATCCTTATCTTAGGGGACCAAAGGATGAGGATGGGCAAAATACTTCATCTTAGAACAAAGCATAGACTCTGCTCAGTCTGCCTTGGGGCCACAAACTGAAGAGTCTGACACAATGTTTACATCAAAGTGCGGCATTTAGTGGCACTCCTGGGGGAAGGCCAACAGTGGGGCTGAGTCATGCACTTAACACCAGACTTGGTAGAAGTCACAAAAAGTACCTTGATTACTTCTCAGCTAATACTTAAATGTTGTTTCCTGCTTACTAAGTTTGACCTCATAGATCTCAGAATATCTATCAAATTCCATCACTGCTATGTATTTCTAATCAGGTATGCAATCATCATTACTGAACATTTCTGTGACCCAGCTGGGAATTTGTAAATATCTCTGGTTCTTGTTGTAAGTAGTGTAAACAATAACACTACTATTAATGATAATAATGACAAAATAAGCTTCATGTAGAATTACAAGAAAGAATGCCATTTTTATGCTGAACATCCCTTCCTTTTAGGAACCTCTGAATGGGAACTGGAACGGATGCTGGTAAACCACAGAGCTTAGAGAAAGGAGAAAGGAAATAGTCTGCCGCCAGCACTGGCACATCTCACCTGAATCCCACAATCGGACATTCTTTACAGATGTTGCATTTGGCCTGATGTTTTGCGGTCTCAGCTGCTGCCACTCGATGTAAGACTGGCAGCCACACCATGGACTGTGGTTCCAAACGCATCCAGTCTATAAACTCCTTCACGCTTATCTCAGGCTTGTTGTTATTCTGGTGAAGAAACAATTATGTTAAGAGTGGAGAAAACGGCTTCATGTAAACTGCAGCTGCATCATCTTCTGAGAATCTGTGCAGAAGGGGAAAGTTACATAACTCTTTCCAGGTAGTTAAGTCACAAAAGCTTTAAGGTTCTTCCAGGCAAGAAAATTCCAGAAATTAAAAGTAGAAAAAGCAGGCTGGGCATGGTGGCTCATGCCTGTAATCCCAGCACTCTGTGAGGCCGAGGCGGGTGGATTGCTTGAGCTCAGGAGTTCGAGACTAGCCTGAGTAAGAGTGAGACTTGTCTCCATTAAAAATAGAAAAAAAAAAACCAACCTAGTTGGGCATTGTGGTGGGTGCCTATAGTTCCAACTACTCAAGAGACTGTAATAGAAGGATCACTTGAGCCCAGGAGTTTTGAGGTTGCTTTGACCTATGTGATGCCATAGCACATACCCAGGGTAAATGAGTGAGACTACTCTTGTCCCCCCAAAAGAAAAAGTAGAAAAAGAAGAAATTGTTACACAGGGAGAAGAAAAAAATACTACTACTTTAATATACTTGGATTAAAAAAAAAAAAAAAAGGCAAAACCCCAAACCACACAATTCTAGGTCATCTGTTCACACAAATAATTTAATTCTATAAAGCTCATTCATACAAGACAATAAAAATTTGTCAAAGTAAAGACTCACTGATAAATGTTACATAGCTGGAGGCTGCTATAAATGCTAAGCAAAGTCCTGTTAGGTCACCACATTGGAGGCTTTGTTATAAAGAATGTACTTTGCAGTACATCATGAAATTCATCATGAAAAATTATAGAAAATTTCTCAATCCCACTTCAAATCTAACTAATTTTCATATGTGAAGAATTAAATTTCTACCAACATTGGCTTGGTGCCTGTAGCTCAGGGAGTAGGGCACTGGCCATATACACCAAAGCTGGTGGGTTCAAGCCTGGCCTGGGCCTGCTAAACTACTGCAACCAAAAAATAGCTGGGCATAGTGGTGGGTGCCTGTATCCCAGCTACTCGGGAGGCTAGAGCAAGAGAATCCCTTAAGCCCAAGAGTTTGAGGTTGCTGTGAGCTGTGATGTATCAGCACTCTACTGAGGGTGATATAGTGAGACTCAAAAAAAAAAAAAGAAATTTCTACCAATATCATTCTCCTGCTGTGTTGAGGTCATTCTGTGAACCAACATATGTGACTATAAATCATATTTAGAATTTTCACTTGATTTTTTTTTTGTATTTCTAAAATAAGAAAAAAAGGGCATTATAAAAAGTAATAACCCATGACATCAATTCTCCTCAAAGATACGGTGTGAGCATTTTTTATTCCTCAGCAATGATAAATCACTGGCTGTGCTTTGGAAAAATATCTGTAAGATTGTACTTCATGCATATGTGCAACACCAGTAGTAACATTTCTAAATGCCTTTATATGCAGTAAACATTAAAAAGAAACTAAAATGCTTTCCTAGTTTAATATTAGATCAGTATGAAACTTTGTACATCATTTTTTGTATGTATATTGTCAAAGAAAATACTATTTTAATACCTTTAGTTTATATTTTTTAAAAATCCTACCTAGAAAGAATACACAGCATTTTTATTTATTTATTTAATGAATATTTACTAAAGTAGCTATGATATTCAAGGCACTGTGCACAGGAATGGTCTGCTTGTTTGTGTCTTCCCAAAATTCATATATTAAAACCTAACCCTTAAGGGGATGGTATTAGGAGGTGGACTTTTTGTTAGGTGTTCAGGTCATGAGGGTGGGGCCCTCATGAAAAGGATTAGTGGCCTTAACAAAACAGACTCAAGGGAGCTCATTCACTCTTTCCACCACTTGAGGATACATCAAGAGGGTAAAATGAACCAGAAAATGGGGCCTTATCAAGTACTAAATCTGCTGGCACCCTAATCTTGGGCTTCTCAGCCTCTAGAATTGTGAAAAATAAATTTCTGTCATTTATAAGCCACCCAGTTTATGGTATTCTGTTATCACACCCTGAATGGAGTGAGACAGAACACAGCAGAAAAAAAGACATAGTCTTTGCTTTGCAGAGCTTAGATTCCTATAGAAGAAACAAACACCAAGCAATGAATTACATACAGTTCAGTTTGTAACTATAACTGTGGTGAGCATGAGAAAGAAGAGAAAGAGGCTATTAAGATGAATATAGTAGAAAACTACAATCTCCTCTGAAAAAGTGAGGGAAAGATTTCAGGAAGACATGAGAGTTAAGCTAAAAAGGATCAGGGATGAGAAGGGAGTTAGTGGCAGAGAGAAAGGAGGAGAATTCTGAACAAGAGGTACACGTCCCAAGGCTCTAAGGCAGGAATCAGGGAACTAACATTGCCTGGCTGGAAAGCAGAGAGGAAGGGGAGGGGCAGAAATGAGGAGGCCAGGGTGTGGGGGGAAAGGAAAATCTTTAACCTCATAGTACAGGGTGAAGATTCAGATTATATCCAAAGAAAAACAGTAAGTGTCCTCGCAGGGGACGCTATTCCTTGAATCAAATATGCCTTAAGAAATAAAATACAAACTTGCTGGTACCCAAAGTCTTCTACTGCTTGGCTTCAGCATGAGTTGCCTATTCCATTTCTTGGAACATCCTCACCCTTCTTCCCCAACACCTGCTATGCACCGCTGATCTTTGCGCTTACCTGTTGGAAGCAGCTGCGGACACTAGGCTCAATATTACTGCCTCCGAAAGCCGCTACTTCTCCCAGCTGCCGGGGGATCTGGATGGCATCATGCAGCAACAGGCCCAGCTGCCTCTGGTCACACATTTCTGTGGGCCCTGCCACCTCCTTGAAGAGAACTGCAAGCAGAAGCAAGAGGGCTAGTAGCTTCCATCCACCTACAGTGCTCTTTTACTTACAGCATGCCTTTGCTAATGTGGATTGAACTATGCAGATTAAAAAAAATTTCAGGGGGATGTGAATCAGATTTTTTGTCTCCTGAATTCCAGTGATTTTAATATTCTGCGTGTATGCAAGCAGGAAGTGGTTAGCCACATGCTTCTTCACATAATCTAATATCCCATGTGCATACCTATAAATAGATCAATAAAGACGAATTTCCTTCGAAAATAGTTATGACAAATGCTTGTGGGTTAATTTTATTGTCTTTGTAGGGACTTTCTTGCTTTCTGAGGAAGATAATGAGCTAAAGCAAAGCTTCTCTCATGACTTGTCAAAGGAATAAATACACCTTAAATAGCAAGCCTTTACATTTCAACAGATTTGTTTACAAAAGTTTTATGTTCACTCTTAAATTCAATATTCTATTAAACATATGTTTTTAGCTTCCATAAAGATTTTTATACTCAAATATATTTTATGTAAAAAACATTAAAAATTCAAGAACTTGTACCTATTTGTTTTCAGGGCCAATTTTTATTCCTTTTCCATTCATAAAAAAAAATTGATCTACTTTATAATTTTTTAATTTAATAAAATATATGCTTCTCTCTTCTTTGCAGTATTGTTTCATCTTCTATTCACCATATGCAATATTTTGAAGAACAAAATTCTTACAGTATTTCCAATAATAAAGCTCATGTGCGAAGAGGTTACTTTTTAACAGGAAATAGTTTCAAAGAAAAACAATCCACTTTGCTATAGAAATTAAGTTTATGGAAAGAAATTTTCCAGTTCTAAAAATTCAATGGCACACAAAATCTAAAGTTTGTTATATGAAGTTATCCATGAACAGAACAAAAGTAAATATTTATTTAACCCTAAAAAATATTTTTTAAGCAATACCTGGTAAATGAATATCAGAATGAAATATATCATTCTCCTTTTAAAAGGAAATAATGTCAAATCTAACACTGTCAACAGAGAATTTTGAAACTACTAGACTAAGTTCAATGATGCTGACACAGTAATTTCCATGAAATGTGGCTTCAATTATAAGGATGCATACAGCAAAAGAATTCATTTAAGATACATTATTTTCATTATTATTTTTTTCACTTCGATTTGTTCATTTTTTAAAAAAATAAGACTATCATAGCCAAAAATATTTATCTAGATGTTTTATTATGATGCTCATTTTAAACCTGTTCCTGGGAAGAGGCTTATTAAATAAATATGAAATTGATGCATAAGTACAATAATCTCTCCAGAGAAGTGCACATTTTCAGCGAAATCAACTTATGCCCAACCTTTCCTCCTGTGAGGCAAATAGCCACACCACTGCTACTAGTAAGGGAAAACTACTCACATAAAACCTAAGAAGAAAAGTGTCCTTCAACATTTTGACATATTTCTAAATTCTTTAAAGAGTATACTTTTTAAAAGTTATATTCAGATACAAAACCTAATGTCAGGATGTGGGAGTGGGTCACGAGAAGAAAGTCACAATCTAAAGCCCAAATCCCTGCACGAACACCAGGATATTGTTAGAACCGAATCTGGGATATTTTCAGGATGAAGCCCCCCATCTGGCCATTACAAGATCAACATTCAGATGGATACCACATGACCCATTGCTATTGAGTTCGAACAGAAAATTGTCTTAAATATTAATTCTAACAAAGGAAATAATAATGAGGAGATGTTCTGATATCATTGGAATCAGAGTTGCTAAGGACCTCAAAGTAAAAAGCAAAACAAAACCCCAAAATATTCTAGAGTTTGGATAGCCCAGAAAAGACCTAGATTAAAACTTGTAACCCAAAAGATTTCTTATTTAATTAAGTCCTGAAATTGCATACTTCATGGATTAAATTAAATATCAAAAATTTTCATCACAGGGCCTTTGGCTTTCCCTGCCAAAATCTGTAAGTTTAATGTTGAATTATGGGAAGTAGAAGCTTTGAGGTTGAATTTGCATTTGTTTCAGAGTAAATACAGTGCCATAATATGTCTGTTACTTTCAGAGAAGCCTAATTCTTTCAGGAGCACAAGAAAACCCTGACTCATAGATGACACACATGTCCTTTACTAATTTTGGAACTTTGATGCTTTCAGTAACATTTTCATTTCTGTATCATTGTACAAATAACTTTTCTAGCTTTGGAAATTAAAGTGTTTTCACTATTGTGATGCTGAAGACTACTTAAATTCTGGATAAATTGCCACCAAACAAAAGCATCAGGCAAGCATTTTTTTCTGCCTGGCATACTCGACTCTCACTCCATCACCCACGATCTTACAATCAGCTTTTCACTTTATACAAATCCATGCGGGTTTTCACTGACAGTCTTGACAATCTATGTAGGAAAAGCAAGCCATCATGTATTGGATGTGAAATTCAAAATCAAACAACCTCACAGTGATCTCAGAAAACGAAAGTTTTAAAATGTCTGAATGTTCACCTAAGACACAAAACTTTAGAGTTTACAGGACCTGTGATCAAAAAATCCTCTTGTTTTTTGGAGTCTTTCAATTCATGAAATATCCTTAACCTTCTCCCACAAATATGTGGATTTATTAGTAAAGAATCATTTGGGAATATGCATGGCAGGATTGAGTTAGTCACAGTTTAGGAACAAAATTAAATCAAAAGGTATATTATAGGAGTTAAGAGTTTGGAGACTTAGCAGCAACTGCTAACATTTATTCACTACCTGCTATTTCTAGGTACTTTAAACATGCTCTCTCTAATCCCTTTTGAAGCAGGAATTATCTGCTTCAGTTTTCAGTTGAAGGAAGTTCATCAAATTTCAGCCTCGTGAATTGTGAAATGGGGGTAACTTTGCCTCTTATGCAGCAGCATTCAGTGGAATCATGTAACCTGCCAAATACACTCGGCTATTAAGTAGTAGAGATTTGAAGGCAGGTCTTCCTGGCTCTGGTGTACGTGCCGCTCCCAATGCCAAGATGCCTTTTGTTAACCGACAACTAAAGGGGTACCACTGATTTATTACAGGAAATATGAATAATATTCGTGTTATTTGATTCAATAATAAATATCGAAAAGACTTTTATTGCTTTTCATTTTATCACAACAGTAAAATACTGTGTATTTGAGCTTATCATCTGGGTATGTCCATAAAGGTTCTAAACCATTTTTTTTAACTTTCTTTTTTTTAAGCATTGGAAGTATATAGAAATAGAAAAAATTGGGGAGATTTGGAGCAAAAAAAAATCTATTTCTAACCCCATGACTTGCTAGATTCTTGACCTATCTTATCATTCATTTTCTTTTTCTTTTTTTTTTTTTTTTATGAGATAGAGTCTCAAGCTGTCACACTGGGACCCATGCCATGGCATCACAGCTCACAGCAACTTCAAACTCTGGGGCTAAAGGGATTCTCTTCCCTTAGCCTCCCAAGTAGTTGGGACTGCAGGCACCTGTCACAATGCCCTGCTATTTTTTTTTTCTTTTTGGTTGTAGTTGTCATTGTTGTTTAGCAGGCCTGGGCTGGATTTGAACCTGCCAGCTCCAGTGTATGTGGCTGGCACCCTAGCCACTTGAGCTACAGGTGCCGAGCCACGCCCTTCTTTTTCTCAGCTGGAAAATGGAAATTCCAATGCCTACCCTATAGGGAGGTTATTCTAAGAATTAAATGAGATATAATTTGTAGTCAGTTCTCAGTCCATCAAGGCACCGCACCTCTTAGACCTATAATTAATTAGCTTTTAAATCCAAATCTCTTTGCAACCCTTTGTCTAACTTGGTACACATAGAGTAAGGATTAAAAAAAACGGAAGCTGTTATTCCTAACAAATCATTAAAAGTAAGTCCCAAATAAAATTGTTATGATAATTATTATAACTAACAACACTTAAAGACCTTACATACATCTGTATTTCTCCTCCAGGAGACCTTTGGAGAGAGACATCAATCCAATCTTCAGACTCTGCACTCTAATTTTTCCTGTTCGACCCCTGAAATTATAGGAATCTTAATGTAGTTAAATGCATGTAAACTGTAACTTTATGTTAATTATTTCTGAATATCCATTTTCCTGAGGGTAAATCATTAAAACACAACTGCACATTAAAGATGCAATTTTACATTTCAACAATCAATATTAAACCTTTGTCACAATTTCACAACATATTTTAATAGTGTGTTTGGCTAAGTCTAGAAGAATACTCAGGCTGAAGTCATTTTACATATAACACACGAATAAGAAGAACCAATTAAACCGAAATGAAAATGATAATTATAAAGCTGAAAAGATTTTGCTTTTATAAATGTTATAAATTAAAACCTATCTGTTAATAATTATAAATCTAAGATTCAAATTAGCTGGAGCTACATATACACAGTACACATGACTTAATACAGTGAAGTCTAGTGATATATCTAAAAACAAATGTTAAGAAAATTGATTGGAAAATTAGCTGTATCTGGAGGGCTTGTAACCTCCTCAGCACTAAAACACTCTTTGTCTTCATTTGCTTTGGTTTCTATCAATGCCGTTTCTGCAAATTACTATTGTAATTTTAAGAGTTGCCCTCAGACAGGTGTGAAATCCCCATCTGGGGAACTATCAAATTATAATTAAAACAGAATGCATTAATTAATCAACAGTAAGTCATAGTTTCACACTATGCTAATGAGAAACTATTTCAATTTCACTTAAAAGTTGACTAGATGAAAAAATTTTATCACGAAAAGCAGATAATTGTTTTATTTGATAGCTTATCAAAGAATTGCTGAATTAATTATATACCAAATTTTAGTCACAGTCCTAGATCCTAGGGATAAAAATAACTGTAAAAATGTAAGATATGATTCTTGCCATGGAATAGCACACATTGCAGAGAAGAGACTTTAGAACTGTCTTCATGCTTCAGGATTGGTTTTCAGTTTAGTTTTTGATTGTCAATTTTTTTATGGTATGTTTTTTAACACACAAACACAAAAGCCTATAACTAAATCATATGAATACAGAAAATTTAGTAATTTATGGTATTTTTAAAACAAATATTTGTATTTTATAACTTCAAAGCAGTCTTTTTATCAAATTATATTTAAATCTTGGTTTTATTGGTATTTTCACTATTAATACTAAGTGATATTCTTCCATTCCTCAATTATAAATACTCAGGTAAGTTTCTGTATACATACCATGACATATAAAGTATAAAATAAATAAAAAAAGAAAACATGCTTAGGAATTGGTAAGACATATTTTCAAAATAGTTTCTCAATAGCCTAGAATTTAGAATTTATATTATTAATAAATTATATCCAATAAACTTATTGAATCCTTACTATGTATAACATTCAGACTTGAACAATGAAAAATTAATCCTTAATATTAAAATAAATATATCCCTTATAAGCTGAATTTCTAAATCAATATACTCATTCCAGTTTCTCACAATTACAGAAATAGTGGCTGTGAATTCATCCTTTGAGCTTATCATTTGGGCTTATCATATAGTAAGCCATTCTACCAACTATATTTCTACTTTATATTTTTTAGTAGTTTCCTAATTATCAAATGAAATAGACAATGTTCATTTTCTTCCTTTCAAAAATCAGGATACGTTTCCTCTCTAGACACAATCCAACAATAGACCTGCAGAGGATAACAAAATGCTGTGTGAATGGATGGCCACTAGCATGTGAATGTGGCTGTTCCTTAAGGTAAAAATGATCAGAATGATGGGCCTCAGAGCGGGACATCCGCTCTGAGGTCACGCACGAGAAAGGAACATCATCAGGAAGACAGTCGAAACTGTCAATCATCCCACCGTCAGTACTATGAAGACTCACTGTGGTCCCAGTTTGTTTTATACTGTGGGGATCAAGAGAAAAGTAGAAGATACCACTCATACATCAGCAGCAGAAACCAGAGAACACCAGACACCAACCCTTAGGAATGGAAATAAAGAAGCAAGTACAAGATCAGATGCCATTACTAATTAGTGATTACTCTGAGTAGTCTTTTGTCTCTCCCATTTAATAGAGAACATAAATCCAAACTCAGACATCCAAGGCATGCCATGGTTGGACTGTCCTAAGTAGGAGAAAGCAGGGTATCACAGGAAAAGCTTGAGCAGAACATAAGAGGCAGAACAAGAGCACCAGAGATTAAGGCCTTGCATCAAGGCTGAATGGCTGACCAAGTTGTACAGGTCATGTGGGGCCAGAGCCAGACAATAAAGGGCTTTGATGTGAATTACACCATCTGGAGGTAAGAGCCAATAGGGGGCGATACAAAATAGTAGTGAGTGACACTGCACAATATTTAAAGAGTTGGGTCCCTGATAGTTTTCATAAGTAACTCCTGAAACTAGTTTAACCAGAAAGATATTTACCTTATAAAATTATATCCATCTGGGAATAGTAGAAAAAAAATCACTTAACACTGCCACAAATGAGGTTAATATTTTCTACAGGGAAAAAAAATTAAAGTAAGTGCCCCAGACTATTGCTTTAAATCATAATTTAAACGTTTTGATTTCCATTAAATCTAGGAGGAATATTATAAAATTAAGACTTTTTAACCTGGGAAAATGAAGACTGAGTGGGGCTGTGAATTCACAAATGGAACCAATTTCGTCTTTATAAAGTCCTTCTTACATACATTAATTCATTTGCCCTTCACAATCACCTTTTGTGCAGTAAGCACAGCAGATATTTTTATCTCAATATTTCCAGATGAGAAATTGAGATGCCATCGTTAAGTGGCTGCCAAGTCACACAACAACCCATATGAAATATGTGAATTCTTGTCATCCATGACAGATGAAAATGGAGTTTTTTACAAAATACAGAATATTAGGAAGAGTTGAGTACATGTTAAAACTTGGTTAAACCCCCCCCCCCAAAACCAGTTTACTTCAAATAACTTATACAGAACTATTTTTTCTAGATATGTAAATGTAGTAGAATAATCAAATGATTATTTCCAAAAATCTGAATAATCACCACTAACAGGCCATAGATAGCTGTCTTGTCTCACTGGGTCAACTTTTCAATCAGTAAAATGAAGAAGGCAGAGCGGAAAATCCCCAAAGCCCTGCTTTGAGAATTACACGATCTACTGTGTATGCATTACTCATTATTTCAAGAGCTGGTTCAAGCTGAAAACACCAGTTCTGATTTGGTGACTATAGTCTACATGAGACTACAAAAAGTCAGCCAGGAATATATGATTAATGAATGAATGTCAGAAGAGCCGAATGAAACGGAAGCGTGAGTGCAAGGTGCCACTTCTGAGCTTGAAAGACTTCTTAGAGAGCCATCAGGTCTTGGGGCATGGATAGAGTAGATCATAGCTTCTATCAGATTCTCAAGAGAATGATGGCTTCAAAAGAGTTAGTAAGTATTGTTCACATAAAGAAGTAAGCCATAGTTACTAGAGAAACTTGGGTAGTCAATTCTGGCCATCTGAAATTACCATCCTAAAAGTAGCTATTTGTTTGTTTGTTTGTTTGTTTGAAGTTAATCTATGATACTTTTCTCCAAGACAGAAAGCTAGACTGAACATGCACCATCATGACCTGTACAGTCTTTGCTATATTTCTCTGGCACAAAAGGTGGATAAATACTAAAATGAAAAATGAGAAATTTCAAGATACTGTCTTTCTAAATAAGAAATAGTACATTAGCGTAGCTTGTCCCACGTGTTTACATTCGATGGTGGCGAGTGAAACGATGCCAGCGTGTAACTCCCTAGAATGGGAATCACCACATTTCACACATGGCTTCCTTCCCAGCTAAGTGGCATGATTCCCTTTGTGCTGTCCAGCAAAAACAGCATACATGTCCGTTAGACACCCAACTGCACCCTCTTAAAGTTCATGTGCTAAAGTCCTAACTCCCAGTGCCTTGGAATGTGACTGTGTTTAAAATGAGGTCATTGAAATGGGCCCAAATCCAGTATAACCAGTGTCCTTATAGGAAGAGGATATGAATATATGAACAGCACAGAAGAAAAACCACGTGAAAAACATGGAGAAGATGGCAAGATGGCCGTCTGCCCACCAAGGAGGGAGGTCTCAGAAGAAAGACAACCCTGCCGACACCTTGATCTCAGACTTCCAGCCTCTAGAACTGAGCAGAAATACAGTCCTGTTGTTTAAAGCCACCTAGTCTATCAGGCTTTGCAATGGCAGCTGCAGAAAACGAATCCAGTTCGTCAAAACCACAGATAAGGCCAAAGAAGAGCGATGTGGGCTCCTCCTTTGAAGTGTGGTGCAAGATGTTCAAGCCCTCTGCCATACTCTATAGGGATGAAATAAGTTCCTAAGTATTCTATGAATTTATCAATCTTCCTGGGACAGAAAATTAAAGCACAGGCTTTGCAGTTATAATATCTAATTGACCAACTATTTTGGTGAATTTAAAGTAGCAAATGTCTCTTTTGAGTATTTAAAAATATTGAAGAGCAACTTAATGATGGATTAATGGTAACAGTAATGTTCTATCCCAACAGAATCAAAGAGTAATATTAAAATGAAATGCATTAAAAAATATCAGCTAGGAAGTGAGATTCATGTTTCAGGGAGTTTCTTAAGAGCCCTCAAGCATGCAATGGCTATTTGGTTATCTTTTAAAGAAGACTTTGTTATGATATTTGTGAACATTGAAAGAGAAAAGATTTTCTTAATTAATAAAATAGGGAGGGAAAGATAGGGAGAGAATGGTTAATGGATACAAAATTATAGCCAGATAGGAAGAATAAATTCCAGTGTTCTATAGCAGTGGTCTGCAACCTTTCTGGTATCAGGGACCTGTTTTATGGAAGACAAGTGTTCCACAAAAGGGAGGGGGGAATGATTTGGGATGATTCAAGTGCATTACATTTACCTTAGCTCATCTGGCATTACATTCTCATAAGAAACGTGCAACCTAGATCCCTCACATGTGTGGTTGACAGTAGGGTTGATGCTCTTATGAGAATCTAATGCTGTTGCTGATCTGACAGGAGGCTCAGGTGGTGATGCGAGTGATGAGGAGCAGCTGTAAATACAGATGAAGCTTTGTTCACCCGCCGGCTGCTCATCTCCTGTTGTGTGGCCCATTCCCTAACAGGCCATCACTAGTACCAGTACACAGCCCCAGGGGTTGAGAACCAGAGTTCTATAGCACCATAGGGTAAACATAGTTAACAATAATTTATTATATATCTTCAAAAAACTAGAGGAGAAGATTTTAAAATGTTCCCCAAACCAAGAAGTGATAGATGTTTGAGGTGATGGGTATCCTAATTATCCTGATTTGATCTTTATATATTGTATACATGTTCAAAATATCATTCTGTAACCCATATGTATGTACCTTATGTGTGAAGTAAATATAAAAGGAAAAAGATTTAGTTGAGTTAACTCCAAAGCTATTGTCATCATCATTTACTTTTTGTACAGAATCAACCAGCTGGTAAATGTGTACATTTATGAACCATCATCTGTTTTCTCTATAAATCAAATAAAAGGCTGATAAACACAAATTTTCCTATAGCTGATTTTAAGGTATGACAGAAAAATAACAGTTGAAGTTTTCCTGTTTCATCTTTGCATATTTTAACCCCTCACCAGAAAAATGAATAATTCCTAACGTTTCAGAAATGTCAGCCCACAGCAGGTCTTTCTAGAATTGATTATTTCACAGATACATTGTCGTCGCAGTCAAAAAGGCCAAATTAACAGCAAATGAGTTGTGCAGGAAGTTGAGGGTACTCTTTATGTAACAGTGAGCATCTAATTCAATTACAGATGTTAGAGTGTTCTATAACATAAATCATTTAAAATACCATATACATACATAACCACTTTGTTTATGGCAATAAGCAAAGCTAATAGCAAAAGAAAAGTTAAATCCCATTCATTGCCATTCAAATTGCTCTTCATCTGTCATACAGAGATTGCAGAGCAAATTTTTATGAGCTAATAAATCATTTTAATTCATAACAATAAATATAAGATTTTGTTCTTATAAAAAAAATTACTAGAAGATATCATGAAATAAGAAGGAACCTAGGACTTACCTATATTAGATTTCTCTAGCTTTTTGACAAAGAATACTGCACATGTGACAGCCTTTATAAATTGAAGCAAAATCTTAAAATAATAATTGTACATTTTATTTTGTTCTATCTCCTGTTAAGAGCTTAATGATTTGGAAAGTCATTCATTTTCAACAATTAACTTAAATATTTCTACTGGGAAAAGTACTTTGAAAATACTTTTTGAGTAATTTCACTTTCAAAACTTAGACATTTCCTATTAACAATGTATTTCATTCGATGGCAGCATTTTAATGACCATAAGATACAAACTTACGTGTCGTACACATTGAGGAGCCAGTTGAGACACATATCCACGCAGAGCGGCACGTTGACCAGGTCCCTGTGCATTTGTTCTAGCCCATCATACGTGGTTGTCAGACAGTTGATGACGTCTGGGACACTGAGGAGCTGGTCATTCTGGTTCAGCTTGTGCTGTTTGAAAACTTCATTTGTTGTATTCAACTCTAAGAGGTCCACTAATCAGGCAAGAAGAAAGATTATGCACAGTCATTACATGACATAACGAAAACAAAAGTGTTGAAACAAAAACACTTGGAGTCTCAAGTGTTTACTTGGTTCTTCAATTTAAGAATCTACCCCTTCTAGCTAATTTCAGTTTTTAAAGAAATGAACGCATTTCCATGCTTACATTTGACCCCATTTCCACACTTTTCAATCTGAACTCTGCTGCTTTTCAGTCTCAGCCCATTTTTTACTCTTGGTGACACCAATTTTCCTACTTTCCTTTTCTGGCTTTCCCTTCTCTAGGCCCTTTCTATCTTTAAATATAGAAAGACAAGAATCTTTAAATCTATACAAATGGTAGACTATTACTAATATTACATTGCTGGCCTCATCTTAACTCCTGCAAACAGCCTGATGATTGACCTCTCCTTCATCCTCTATATCACTGGCAAACTGTTCCACATTTCTTTTTTTTTTTTAATAATTTTATTGAATCATAATTATGTACATTGGTGCAATCATAGGGCACGATTCATATACATTCAGAAATATTTTGATCGTACTGTTACAGATAGCCTTCATGGCATTTTCTTGATCACTATAT
>CAUYON010205724.1:0-24428 GCA_963573935.1 Arctocebus calabarensis | reverse complement strand
AATATATTAATTATTTATATATTATATTTATCATATTATTATATTAATTATATTATATTAATGACATATAATATATAAATGTATATTATATAATACAATATATTAATATTATATGATATTTATAATATCAATATATTTTATTGATATTCTATATTAATAAATATATTAATTATATTTCATTATATAACATATATTATGTTATGTAATAAAAATATGTTTTATTAATATTATAAAAATATTAATATTTTTAAAAATATGAGTTCCATCATAGAACCAATGCAGTGCAGATTGCTCAAGATATCAACAGAACATTTGGAAGGATGTGTCTAATGAATGCACGCTACATGGATGGTTTGCAAAGTTCCATTCTGGTGATTTTAATCTTGAAAATGAGCTACTTGGGTGACCAGAGACCAATTTGAATAATGATGAGCTGAAAGCTGTAGTGAAACCAAAAACAGCTCAACCAATGCCTAAAATAGTAGTGAGGTTTCACATTACTATTCTAGAAATTTTAGACCATTTGAAACAAACTGTCAAGGCAAGGAAGGTGGATAATGGGGTTCCCCATGAATTAAATGAGGATTAGAAGAGAAATGTCTGGAACCTTTCTTTTCTTTTTTCTTACAACATAAAAGTGAACCATTTATATACTGTATTGATACATATGACGAAAAACAGATTCTTTTGACAATTGTGAGCATTGGGCATGATGCTTGAATAAAGATGAAATGCAAAACCATAGTCCAAAACCAAACATTCATAAAAAAGCTAATATCTGGTGGCCCAGGGCTGGTATTATCTCCTATAGCTTTCTGAAACCTGGTCAGATGATTGCAGTAGATGCTTAGTGCAACAAATTAGATGCAATTATAAGAACACCTATGATTATGCAGCCGAGATTGGTCAATAGAAACAGGCCAATCTTCTTCCAAGACAATATCTGAGAACATGTTGTACAAACAATGCTGCTCAAACTACAGAAGCTGGACTTGCAATCTCTCTGTCATACATTGTATGCACCAGACTTTGACCACTGACTGCCACTTCATCCAGGCTTTGGACCATTTCTTGCAAGAAAAGAATATTCAATTCTCAACAATTACTCTTGTAATATGTTTGTGACACAATAAACTAAACTTTTGACTTGAAGTCAGACATGTCCTATTTAATGACCTAATAGATAAACAATATTAGAGTCATACACTAATAATAAATGTGCTACACTAAAGGTAACATATAAAATGTACTGTTTTTATTATAAAATATTTTAAATCATAATAAATTCAGATTTCTACTTTCCTATATATGTTCAACATAATGCATATGTACTGTATGTATATAAAAATCATGACTATATTATTATATTAATAATTCAAAGCTGTCGAGTTTCAGCAAATATAGCTCTTTGAATAAAGTTTACAGATTACTATACCTTCCATGATTTCTTAATCATAACAGTTTTTTCCTATTGACTTTAGATCATTAAAAACAAAAAAGAGAAACAAAAGTATAACACATCAGAGATTCAATAAGGTTTCCCTCCTTCTCTATTTCTACTGTGATCACCACTTCCTTGAAATTTAACGTATGAAGTAGACCTATATGGGTTTGGGACAAATTCCATATCCTGATTCAGTACTTTTAGACTTAGATTTCATATCAATTATCTTACATACCACATCCTTCATTATCATCAGCAACAGTAACAAGAGCTAAATTAAAATGTGCAATGTAGAGATCCCCCAAACTAGAATTACTATGACTACCTTCAGCTGACCTCTGAGAACAGGTTGTGAACTTACTTAGCATAATTCCTAGGGAGTTATGAACCAGCTTTAACGTCTATAGTGCTTCTGAATGGAACATAGTGACTCACAAATCTGTCTGCATAAAATACTCTTCAGAGGAGTTTTTAAGTCATACTGAGGCTTTCCCACTCCACTCTTAGAGGCAGATCAATGAAATTAGGAAGTCTAATAAAATGTGCCTGCCAGAAAACTACAACAAATATAGTTCCTCATGGAGAAATTCAAAAGCTTTCTTTTTATAATGGAGAAGAATACAAGGTTCTTCCCTATTAGTACTCTCTTCAGAATCATAAAGTCGGTTACAGCCAAAGGATGTAGTTAGGCAAGAAATAGAAAGCAAAGCTATAACATTTGGGAAAAAAAGAAACAAGCTTTAATTATCACTGATGCTAAAAAGGAAAACAATATTTAAAATTATACATTTTTAAATTGAAGTAGAAATTGGATTATTTTTTCTTATCTTGTATAATAAAATGGGAGGCCATCAGCAAAATTTGTGATAATAGGACTGAATTCAGAAAAAGAATGCAAATCATGCATTTCCATATAAGGAATCAAAGAAGTGCATACTAACCTTTAAAAATATTTATGTTAAAATGGCATCCATAAAAGAAAACTTTTACTCTTTAATGGTATAAAACACAGAACTTCCAAAAAATAAATTTATGTGACATTTTGTTGACTTCCTGCTGATAGCGAATACAGAACATACTTTAGGAGAATTATATTTTAAAAAAGAAGAAAGAAAAATTCTCTAGGGTATCTCCAAGAATATTTTGTGTCTGAGATAAAATTTCTCCTGAGATTTCAAATGGATGTTCTTTGGGCAGGGTTGAATTTAAATACAGCAATGACTTCCACCACTGCTTTTCTGACGTTTAAACAGCACTTGCAAAATGAAGAAGAGAAGTCCTTATGATGTGTGATGATTGTAGACGCCTTTGATATTTTAGGTTTTTCTCTAGGGTAAAACGAGAATAGACTTTCGTTGCCATGTGTGCTCAGCTTCATAGTAGGGACCCTTTGAAGAATGACTCAGCTGGGTCAGTAGGAATTAGAGAGGTGTGACAGGGAGGCCTATTCTTCTCTCTGAAAGAATATATGTAAGGAAGTGGTTTTGCTTCTTCCACGCCTTAAGGCGTATGAATAAGGTCCCCACAGAATTTTTCACAAGTAACATTTATTTCATTTTCTATTTGTGTTCAGAGACATAGATATGGAGTTAATAAAGTGTGTATTTTTCTTTTCTTTATTAATAAATTAATCTGGGAGTTTTGCACACATTAAGGTGTAGAAATAGAATAAAAGTCCTTGCTCATGAACAAAGGAACGACCTTATTTATTTATTTATTTATTCATTTATTTATTTATTTATCTTTCATATCTTTTGCCTACCAAATTTGGATTCCTGTTGCAAAAATTGCAAGGTTAAATTGCTAAATGAGGTACCTCATAATTCACACTGTGAATTGAATCATCTGTAGTTATAGATAACACTTACCTCAAAAAGCAGTGTAACTCAGAGCCTAATGCCTTTCCAATACCATAAACTGATTAGATTGCACCTTGCCCTTTTTTTTTTTTTTTATTTCAGGTTAATGTGAGAGTACAATCAAGTGACTATATTTGAATTTGTTAGAGTCCCACTTGTAGCTATGTCCTGCACCCAAAAGGTGTGCCGTACACTCTAACATTGTGCCCATTTAATGGGAGTGCCCTGAACCCCCATAGCCCTCATCCCTCCTCCCACCAACTTGGAATTGAAATGAATTTTTCTCCTACATGGGCATGAATTAGGTTGTCTACTAGCTTCGTGACAGTATAGAGTACATTGGATATTTGCTTTTCCATTCTCGTGATACTTTATTGAGAATAAAGTTTCAACTATATGTTGATAGAAAAGATATGAAGTCACCATCATTTTATGGCTGAATCATAGTCCATACCCTACAATTTGTTAAGCCAGAACATGAATTAGTATGCTATCATGTTTCCACAGCCATGAACAGTCAATCTACTCAGAGTATGAGGCCGAGAGCACTGCTGTCTACAGAGTGAACGTAGTTCACGCCGAATTGATCTTATTTATAATGTAGCCCAAGGAGATGCAAGTGAACCCATAGTAACCCAGCTGTAAATGACATTAGGGAAATGTCCTCTGTGATGTATTTTGTCTTCCCAAGTTGGAGTCTCAGAGCTTGGACTTGGAGGAGGAGTTCCCCCCACGCACTCAAACGTGTCTTCCTATCATGCAATCATCCAGGAAACCTGACCGCTGAGTGCTGCTCTCTTGAGCTTATTCTTACTTATATTCAAAAACTAAACTACAGTCCTTAAAATGTACTTAACTTTCATTTGATGAAAAGCTTTTGGATGAAATGAGTGTGTTTTAAAATATTACTTCCAAATAAAAGTAAAAACAATTTCTGAATTTCTATAAATATATATTTTACTGCTATTTTAAAGAAAAGGATATTTAGCATAAATTTTTACTGAATCCTTTTATTCAATGAATAATCTAAATGTATATATTCTTAGAATTTAGCCTAGGTACCCTAAAATCTAATTTAGTTCATTCTGAGAATTTTCTCCAGGCAATTCAAAATGATGAATAATGTCTCCAATCTTAGCTTTTTACTTGGAAGCAGGAGGTATGTTGAAGTAAATATGACTAAGAAACCTTCATCTGCATATTTATATATCCCACCGGGCACACACGTATGAAAAAATACTTTAAGGTAAAAGGAAAGAGTAATGTATAAAATATGGATGTCAGCACTTTTATGTCCTATCAAACTTGATTACACCATTGAAATTCAATATTGTGTGCATTCTGGAAATAAAATGATTTTATAATTCAATATTGCATATAATAAGAAATATACAATTTTCAAGCTATTTTTTTCTAGTTAAGATTTTCTTCAGCTATCAGTCAACAAAACTGATTGTACAATTGTCATATTTATAATTAAAAAAGAAACACAAAAAATTAAGTTGTCATATGGGTTTTAGAGTAATGATTTTATATAAGTGATAATGTGTAACAAGTAGTTCTTAACCAAAGGAAATTATTTTATGTTTCAGCTTAATTTATTACTTAGAGAAAACTTATTTCATTTAGAAATAAAAATAGAGAATAGAAAATCTGGTTAATCCATTATTTGGATTAAAATAACATAGCATTAAGAGATTTATGATCTTGTGCAGCTCCAAATGATATGATTGCACACTTGAATCAGTTCTGTTACTATAATCACAACTTGAATTTGGCGGTTTTAAGTCTGAGAATATTGGGTAAAACTGGAAAAATGATGCTTTGAAAACCTTTTAAACATTTTTATTTATTTACATTTTGGAGACTAGTTTTTCTGTTTGTTTGTTTTTTTTAATTTCAGGTTAATGTGAGTATACAAGCCACTAGGTTACAATGTTTGTATTTGTCAGTACAGCCCCTCTTGTAGTTGTGTTCAGCACCCGGGAAGTGAGCTGTTTACCCTTCCGTTGTGCCTATTAAATGGGAATACCCCATCCCCCTCTTTCTCCCCTCCTCCCTTCCTTCATTTACCTTTCCCCCAACTTGAATTGAGTTTTTCTCTTATGTGGACACATATTAAATCATCTACTGGCTTCATATTAGTATTGAGTGCATTGGATACTTGCTTGTCTATTCTCATGGTACATTACTAAGAAGAATGTGTTCCAACTCTGTCCAGGTGAATACAAAAGATGCAAAGTCTCTATCTTTTTGATAGTTAAATAGTATTCCATGGTATGCATATCCCTCAGCTTGTTAATCCATTCCTGGGTTGAGGGGACTTTAGGTTGTGAAGAGAAGGGAATACTTTTTTTGTGAGACTGCAAACTAATACTGCTTCTTTGGAAACAAGTATGGGGACTCCTCAAGAACTCAAATTAGACCTCCTATTTGATATTGCAATCCCACAATAGGTATCCACCCACAAGAAAAAGATCATTTTATCACAAGGACATCTGCACTAGTTTGTTTGTCTCAGCTCAATTTACAACGACCAAGATGTGGAAACAATTTAGTATTCTTATATTTATGATATTATTTATGCTAAAATACTAAGCAGTTAACACTGAAGATAAGTCTAGTGGCTGGTGTGATAGGGTAAATAATAATTTCAAAAGAAAAGGCTATTAATTCCAAGTATAATAAGAGAAATATTTAGTCAAATACCATATTAATCCATATACTACCTAATAATATGATTTCAAAAAAGAAAGCCAAAGAAAAAAAGTTACCATTGATTTTTTTCATTTTTTTTAAATACGTATTGAAAGCAAAAACACACAGAGTCATCATGGTCAAAATACTAATATGGATCATTCTGTGTGTGTATGTTTATGATTTTAGTCAAGTAGTTCTCAGGTGTACAAATTCAATCCCTCAAGAACAGGATCTCAAGAGTGTATGTCATTTCCATGGCTCTTTCTAATCAGTGTTGGGCCAACATTTAAAAGCTCCAAAAACAGTTTGAAGCGAGAACAAGAATTTAATGAGAATTTGTAGGACTACAAAGAAATAGCTTTATGTGATTAGCCAATTTATTTGAAATGCTTGAAAAGTAATAGCTTTCTCAGTATAATATGAATTAAAAATAAATATGATTCTGTGTGGTCTGATAATTAAAGCCAAATCCTGCTATTTGCATATCTATTAAGTTTCTTTTCCATTTTTTATTTCAAGATTTTAAAATATACATTGTAAAGAGTCTTAACTCAATTACATATTTGGTTTAAAATGAAGTAATTTTATAATATCACTCCTGGTTCTCTATTTGTTCTTTGTCCTAAGACCTCGAATAATTATACATATATGTAATATATAATTCATTTATTGATTTATTCTCTTCGTTCCAAGATTTTCAAACCTTGAAAATGTACATTTTGTTTTATTCACAGTTTTGTTGCAAATAACTATCATAATCAATAAACAAATAATCTTAAAATTATCTCAGTAAGCAGATAGGATGCACAAAAAGCCATTCATTCTAGAACCAATAGCAGCGCTATGTACCAGACTAGCAGCTGTCCTATTCTTAGACAAATTTCATACTTCATGGGCTTTAAGAAGGGAGAAAGAAAACAAATTTAAGTTTGAGTGCTTGACTCTCATATGGCACGGAGATAAATAAAATCTTGATAGAGGTAATTTGAAAAAAAAATTAACCTTACCACAGTGTTGTACTTCTACACTGAAATTAAGCTCTAAGAAGCAAATAGCATGAGCAATTAAAAGATTTATTTATTTTGTAATTATCGCCATTAGGAAGAAGGTAAGAGATATATAGAATTTTTTTATAGTGTTTATTAATTTTGAAAGCCTTGGTCAGCAGCAGATTGGCTGGATGAAAAAAAAACATAAACAGAGGGAAGGAAATAAAAGAAGAAATGGGCAAGTGAACTAATGAAAGAGATCATTCCATGTACTCCATAATGGTATAGGAGTAGTAAAAAAGTAATCAATGTCTACATGACACAATTTTAAAATAGTTACATACTCATCTGGATATCAGGAGATATGTTCGTATTTGAGTGAATGTGTAAGACAGATATCGTGTTCTTTCTGGTAAGGGATCTTGTTCCTCACTATAACATTCATTTTGAAGCTTGACAATAGGGTCTTAGGAAAAAAAACTCAGAATGCAATCCCAGTAGGATCTAAGTTCCTATGTATAGGGAAAAATGAGGTGGCAAAGACACTGAAGTTTGGGTGTTAAATGAAATGGGAATGATATTTTCCCTTCCTGGCTAGTGATACTGTCTCCAGTTATGCTTTCCTTATGAAATAGTAAAATGAAAGTTCATTATTCATAAGTTTTCAAGAGTTTAGAGTATTTTAGAGATGATTAACTTCACCTACACATACACAACAAAAGAACAAATGTATACATACAAAATCAATCTCAATCTTTCTCTCCCTCTCCCTCCTGTCCTTTCCCCTCCCCATCCCTCACACAGACCTCAATTTAATTTAATAAAAAATTATTTTCAGTTCAAAGACTTACATTCTCTATCATAGCTGTGTATTGAAAATATAGATACATAGATACAGGCTATTATACTAAAACTTAAGTGAGACTTTATTTGAATACCAGTAAGTTAAAAGAGCAGCATAAATAAGATAATACATGGATTATTAATAATGGGAGATATTTATTCTCTCTGAGCAGGAGACTGATCTATTTTATTTAATTAATTTTTATTTTTTGGCAGTTTTTGGCAGGGGCTGGGTTTGAATCTGCCACCTCCAGCATATGGAACCAGCGCCCTACTCCTTTCAGCCACAGGCACCGCCCTATTTTATTTTATTTTAAATGTATTAAAATAGTTTTCTGCTATCCATGAAAAATATATCCTTAATTTGATGTCTAAGCTTAAAGAACTAAAAGAGCTTTGGTTGGCTTTTTTCATTAAATATCTAAACTTTGACAAGAAAAATTTCAATATATTATTTTTTCTTATTTTTTTTAACAGGTCACATTTGGGGCAACCTTTACCACCTCAAAAATTCATCTCACATAAGCAGTTAGGATTTGGGCATCACCCTGAATTGTTATTTTCCTTACTCATAAGTTTAAGGCATTGACAAGAGAAATTTCAAAGTCTTGTTTTTAGAGTTCTTCACCATAAACGACAGCCAAGAACTATTAGGTATTTTGTAATTATTTCCTGCAGTAACCTAGTTGCCTTAAGAATGAGTTAGCTATTATTTCTGCCAGTTCTCCTTTCTCTATTTCATTTTCTTAAAAAAAAAAAAAATCTGTGGGATAATTAATAGGGTTTTGCCATTTCTGTTCCAATTTCTAGTACCATTACAAAAAACTGTATGTGTATATTAAATTATGAATTCTACATATGTACATACATAATCTTAATTTATATATTTTAAAAGATAAAAGTCATACACTAAGGCTCTTTGAAAACTGTGCTCTTTTAATAATTACGGATGCACTTTGTATTGCACATATTAGTTTGGAATAAGGAAGAACTAACAAAATTCCCCAGAGGGACTACTCAAGAAAGTCAGGATAAGGCAGAGCACAGCACGAGCACGACCTGCCTTTATATCTGACTAAAAGGAATTGGACATCTAGCGTCAGGCAGAAAGTCAATTAGGACACCACTTCATTTGTACTTCTGGATTAAATCCAAGTCTGTAGAAACACGTAAAATTGGTAAATCAAAAAGCCTCTAAAATCTCTGAGTTTGTTCTCTCCTTGAGATCATTTTGGGGGATATCACATCAACAAACCCTTGCAATTATTGACAATGTCATGAAACGTTTCTAAAATGAATAAATGCCTTTTAAAAATATATATACAGATCTAAAGTTATTCTTGTATTTAGACTTATATAACTATATAGGAATATGTATGTACAATGTTTAAGTGAAGTAGTGAAGTGTATAAATTGAAATTCTAACTAACTCTACTCCCTTTTACTGCTAATTAATGAACTGATTCAAATACAAATCCATTTAAATCAAATGTAATCATTCTTTTGTTCTTTTGTCAACATTTTCGTAAGATGTAAAGGAAATATTTTAAAGAAAAATATGAAAATTCAGGCTAGTTGAAAATTGTAATACAATATAATTTGAAATTATATGAAAATATACATTTTTAACATAAATAATAAGAAATTCATTTTTGAAAATTAATAGACATTTCATTTGAATATTTAGAATGTTATCATGCAGTGCTATTAGGATGAGTTAGATTTCATACATGAAAAAGGATAGCTGGCCTTTTCTAACTTGGGTTTCATAGCTTTAGTTCTTTCTTCAGTGAAAAAACTATAGGAAAAGAAAATAAAATTATAGATACTACAAAAATATACAATATTTCTATTTTGGATATAAGGAAAAGAAAACTGTGCATATACCCCTTGTTGCCAATAGAAATTAAATAATTTTTTGATTTTATTTTGTGCAATGTAAAAACATTTCTACCTAGAATTCACATTCTGCTCTTTCACAATTAAGATTTGATGTTCAGGAATTCCCTTTAGAAATTTTTGCTCATGTCACTGACTCATCAAAGACAGTCAATAATGAGTATTTTTAAAGAGTTTTTTTGAGTTTTGAGATATTGCATGTTTCACATATATAAAGTGTATAATTTCACCCATTTTTACATATATAAAAACCATCAAACTGTCAACACAATCCAGATAAAGAACAAATTCATCACTCCCAGAAGTTTCCTCATGCCACTCTTAAACTTCCTCTTCCTCCTTCTCCCCTTAATCCTTTCTTTCCAAACATTCACTAATCTCCAGTTTCTGTAGATTAGTTTGTTATTTCTAGTATTTCATTTTCATGAGATCATATGGTATGCAATATTACTTTTGTCTTACTTCATAAACTCAGCCTGATTACTTTGAGAATTACCTATGTTGTTGAATATACTGTTTTGTTTCCTTAATTATTCAGTAATATTCCAATGCATTGATATACCTAAATTCATAGATTAATAGACATTTTGGTAGTTGTTAGTTCTATTACAAATAAAACTGATGTGAACATTCATATACAAATCTTCCCATGAACATATGCTTTTATTTCTTCAAGATAAATACTTATGACAGATTGGCATAGTCATATAATGGGTTTCTGTTAAACAATTTTAAGAAACTGCTAAGCTGGGTGGTGACTGTGACAAAGGAGTAGGGCACTGGCTCCATATGCCGGAAGTGGTGGGTTCAAACCCAACTCTGGCCAGAAACTGCAAAAAAAAAAAAAGAAACTGCCAAGCTAATTTCCAAAAAGGCTGTGCTGTTTTATTAATTTAAGGCATTCTAATAAATATTTAATGATATCTCATTGTAACTTTAATTTATATCTCTCTAATGATTTTGAGTACTTTGTTTTATTATTATTTTTATCATTTGGGATTCATTGAGGGTAGAAAGAATTATGTTACACTGATTGCAGTTGTAAGGTAAAATCCCAACTCCCCCAAGATATGTGCCATACATCATGACCCAACATTCCCTTCCCACCTCCCCTCTCCCCAATGCCTTATTCCCCTACTCTCCTCTTTGTATTAAATTATCGACTGCCTTCATATCAGAATTGAGTATATTGGATTCTTGTTTCTCTATTCTTGTGATGCTTTACTAAAAAGAGTTTATTCCACCTCCATCCAGGTTAATACAAAAGATATAAAGTGTCCATGTTTTTTAATGGCTGAATAGTATTCCATTGTAAACGTATACCACAGCTTTGTAATCCTTTCCTGGATTGGTGAGCATTTAGGTTGTTTCCACATCTTGGTGATTGTAAATTGAACTATGATAAATATTCTAGTGCAAGAGTCCTTATGAGAAAAGATTTTTTTTTTCTTCCAGGTAGATGCCTAGTAATGGGATTACAAGATCAAATGGGAGGTCTAACTTAAGTTCTTTGAGAATTCTCCATACTTGCTTCCAAATAGGTTGTATTACTTTGCAATCTCACCAACAGTGTAAAAGTGTTCCCTTCTCTCCACATCCACACCAGCATCTGCAGCTTAAAGACTTTCTGATTTGGGATATTCTCACTAGGGTTAGATGATATCTCTGAGTGGTTTTGATTTGCATTTCTCTGACGATCAGGGGCAAGGAACATTTTTTTCAAATCTTTGTTAGCCATTCATCTGTCTTTGTCAGAGAAGGTTCTATTCATATCTTTTGCCTAGAAGAAGATGGATTGTTTACTCTTTTTCTATCAATTAATTTGAGTTATCTATAGATTCTAGTTATCAACACTTTGTGAGATTGACACCTTGCAAGTATATTTTCCCATAATGAAGGCTATGTTTTTGCTTTACTTGTTGTGCTCTTAGCTATGCAGAAGCTTTTCCGCTTAATTAAGTCCCATTTGTTAATTTTTGTTGTTGTGATGGCCACTGAAGTCTTTGCCATATGCCAGTAACAATCAAGTTAAGAAGAAAATCAAGGACATAATTCCCTTCACAGTAGCTTCAAAGAAAATGAAATACTTAGGAATATATCTAACAAAAGAGGTGAAAGATCTTTTCAAAGAGAATTATGAAATCCTAACAAAAGAAATTATAGACAACACTAACAAACAGAGGAACATACCATGCTCTTGGCTGGGAAAAATCAACATTGTCAAAATGACTATTCTACTCAAAGCAATCTACAGATTCAATGCAATCCCCATTAAAATACCAACATCATACTTTGAAGAACTGGAAAAAATACTACTTCGTTTTATATGGAATATAAAACCCATATAGTGAAGGCTATTCTTAGTAATGAAAACCTGAATACCAGACTCCAGGTTACATTACAAGTCCACAGTAATCAAAATAGCATAGTATTGGCACAAAAGTAAAGACATAGGCATTTGGAACAGAATAGAAAACCAAGAGATGAAATTAGTCTCTACTTACCATCTGAGCTTTGATAAATCAAACAAAATCATACAGCAGGGAAAAGAATTGCTATTCAACAAATAATGCTGGGAGAACTGGATAACCACATGTAAAAGACTGAAACTCGACCCATACCTTTCACTCCTTAGAAAAATTGATACAAGGTGGATGAGAGACTTAAATCTAAGACATGAAATGATAAAAATCTTAGAAGTGTGGGGAAAACTCTTGATATCAGACTGGGGAAAGATTTTGTAACAAAGACTTCCATGGCCATTGCAACAACAACAGAAATTTTAAAATGGCACTTAATGAAGCTGAAAAGCTTTTGCGCCACTAAGGACACAGCAAATAAAGCAAAAAGACACCTTCAGAATGAACATTGAGCAGTTTTCCATATGCTTATTTTCTATCAGTATACTTTCTGGGATTGAGTGTTTAATTCTTTTTATTTTTATAATTGGACAATTTTGTTATTGTGTTTTGAGAGCTCTTTGTATATTCTGAACACAGAATATATTCAGAATAAAAGTGTCTCTTATCAGATGTGTTATTTGAAAATAATTTCTCTCAGAGTCTGGTTTGACTTAACTTCTTTAAATTGTCTTCTGAGAACACAATTAGAAAGTGGCTTCTCTTATTAACTGTTCTCTGAGTGCACCTGACTCACACAAAGTGTTATTAATGATGTGTCCACTGAGCCATACATATTAACATAATGATATCACGGGGAGAAGTCAAGGCATGCATTATATGCATCAGTGACCTTGATCATTGAAAAATTGATGACTCTCAAAATGTAAGAACCTCCATATTTTTACTATTAGCACAGTTAATTGGCAGCAAAGTAAAATTGGGGAGTAATGATCCTTGATGTGAGCCAGATCTTTGTGCATTGTCAGCTCTTATAACCATGTATAACTGTGTATTTTCCTCTCATGCAGAAAAGGAAACACAGAGCCTGTTTTGTGGATTGTTCAGATGACTGATAGTGTAATCTATGAATAAGTACTCTGCACCCTATTAGGTGTGTCCTTATTATTAATATGGTAAAATTAAAAATCATCCCTTCCCCAAACATGCAAACTTAAAGAAAAAGAAAATTAGGTGAGACACATGTGAATTGTGGAACATTTTGTATAGCTAATTGTGGAGATTATTCATGATCCAGATATACCAAATTAGGATAGCACAGAAACACTCCAACTCTCTTACTCGGCATAAGAGAGAGCTTGATAAGTCCACATCAGCTCCATTGGCTCTGAGGAGACATGGACATTATCTTAGTTGAGAATTTAGGTAATGAGTAGACCAGAATGAGTGTTTCTTGCAAGGGCAGGTAGCCTTGAAGAGAGCCCTAGAGTGTGCCTCATTCCCCTAGCCAATGAGAATCGAAGTCAGACTTATTCACAAAACAAACTGTAGGTCATTATTATGCCTTAAGCTAGGTAAGAAAGCATGTAGAGACACTGACTTCAAATGCAAAGACCCAGGAGTCAAAGACTGTCCTATCACAGAATAGAGGAGGCCGAGGGCAGAGACATAAACCCACACATTTTACTTTTATATTAACATAACTTCTTTTCAGTTGCATTCCACTCAACATTTCTTCCCCCGCACACCCAGCACCACTTTAGCGAGAGAAGCAGGGAGAAGGAATGGAGTCATCAAAAGTCTGAAAATTTTTTTTTCAAAAGAGATTGAATACTGCACAGCTCAGCTAATTGAATAATTGAATTTGCTAATTTATTTATATCTCCTAGCTAACAAGAATATGGCTTAAATAGAAGAAATTTTACTTTTTTCTGAGTAAAGCCAGAGTTTAATTTTTATTCAATCAATTAGTGTGATTGATCTAGCCCTAATAATAATGTCAACTCATGAAAAATTGACAAGGGCAAAAATGATTATAAAATTAAAGGTCATGAGGGGAAAGAAAGCAATGAAGATGAGAAAATGGGAATACTAGGTAGTAAAGTAGAAGACAAGATAGCAATATTTCCCAGAAACCCTGGAGAGTAAACCAATAACTGAAGAATAAATATTCAGATGCATAAAGGATTGATTTGGAATTGATATATTAATTAGAGAACTTAAAAGAGAATGGGACAGCTTGAGAATGAAAAAAAAATTCATTTTAACAGATTTGTTTCCCTCAACTTAAAGAAGATCATTTTAAAAATTAAGTAACCAGGCAAACTTACTGAGAAATGTTACACAACACATCTCCTTCTTAAATTTTCAAACATTAAAGACAAAGAAATAACAGACATTTGAGAAACAAAATCACTCAAATATATACAAATTACCACATGACTTGATTCCTGAATTATTTAAATCATTAAAGAGTGGAATATATTGGATAACCACTACAGAGCTCATAAAATAAAAAAAAAATTCAGCTTAAAATTTTTGTTTCAGCAAATATTTAATATGTGCTCACAGTAGAAAACCGTTTTGAAATATACGAGGTCCCCAAATATTAAATAGAAAGTGTATTTTCTAAATAATATATATTAAGGAGAGAAAGATAATTAATACTCAATAATTTGTTTAAAAAATATAAAATTTGTGTTACAATGCACTGAAAATTAACAAAAAATAAGAATTAATATGGTTATGATCCGTATTAATTGAATCTACTATTCTTAAGAATTTACTAAGTGTCATTTTGCTAAACTCCTTTAGTATAATAAGATATGTAATCATGTAAGTCACTTGTGTTAGATCAGTACTCCTTGCCCTAATTTCTATCCCAGTATTCTCACTGATGACTTAAATATGTTAAATTAAATCAAATGACTTGAATAACTTGTCCTTGAGCAGGAAAACTCGTCTTAGAGTGTGTTTGAGTGTGTCCTTGTGTGTGTGTTTGAGATCATTTCTATGAAAAGTCTAAAAATATTATTTTAAAAAAGTAACATGAGTGTGCACCCACATTTCTACAAAAGGTTTAAGAAGATTATTTTTAAAAAGTAAAAATTAAGTCTTAATCTCAGATTAAATTAACAAAGGAAGACAGGCAGATAGACATTCTCTATACCTCATTTTACAAAACAAAGAGTAAATCTTTTATGGATTACATAAAATATAATAATATTTTTATAATAGTTAAAAATGTTATAGAATCTCCCAATATGAAAACAGTTTTATGCAAGCATTGAAATTAAAGCTTGTTCCTGACAGATTCTTCAAATGCAATTATGTAGAGAAGAAAACCAGTCAAAAATTTCTAAATGAGTGACTTTGCTGTGACATGATAAAAATAGCATTTAAACGGTCTTAAATCTCTCATTTACTGTTCATCAGAGGACACTTCTTATAAATTATCAATTAACTTCTCAGCAACTATATGTGTATGTATGCACACACACATACATACATATATATATATATATATAGTGGCCATTTTCATTATTTGGCTTCAGAAGCACTTTTTTTCATTTTTCTCTCTTCCCATAGAAATACGGATCATATCATCTAGATGGAGAGACAACATTCATGTGTTGCAAGGTCAAGGCACAATGAAGTACACTGATGAGGTATTGTTCAGGGCAATTGGAAGATAAGGGGTTGATAATGTGTGCTTATATAGATTGTGCATAATATGTGTGAAAAACACCACTGGTTAGGTAATGTGTACAGAAGAATTTATCACAGTCAGATGTTAACGAGGCTTTAAGTGATGCACACACACACACACACACACACACACACACACGCAAAATCCAGAAGTTATTTTGTAACAACTTAAGCCATTACAAGGCAATGTGGGCAAGGGGATATCAGAAAAAAGAACTATATGAAATCAAGCAGTAATTCAGATTGACCTGAAAGTTGTACTTAAAATCAAAACATTCTGGAAATCAAACATCTTGTATTTGATGGTCTGAACCTGTAACTACCATAATGTTGAGAGTGATTTTTCTTTTTGTGCTAAAAAAACTAGCTATTCCCATGCCCAACTCAAAAGAAACCGGGGTTCATAATGAAGTAAAAATGACACCTGAATGAAGGTAGGCTGTTTATAATAAAATATTACAAAAAATAAGAGAGATGGAATTAGCCAAAATAAACATCTTCTGCTTGGTTAATGTCCTTTGAGCTTACATGTGGGAAGAAGCAGTGAGTGTTGAATATTCTAAAAAGCCTGTAAGCCTGTCTTATGAGCACTGATTAAAAGAACTGAATACCACATGTAACAACCAGATTTCCTTTCCGTTTATCTGCGACTGAGAATACTAAGTATTTTCTTATCTCCATCACTCTCAGAAGTTCTCTTGCAATGTGCCTATCTATACATATTCATCACTCTGACAGCAGAATCAAGAATAAAAATTCAGATAAGAAAACATCATGTGCATTCTTTTATCTTTTAAATTTGGGGCATACATAAAAATAGATATATGCAGACAGCTTCTTAGAATGAACAGTAAAAATAACCACCGTGAATCTTCATTTTATCCTGACAGGAGCAGAGCAAAGGCACAGACTGATCATTTGGGTTGTGGATATTCCTAATTCCTTTTTCTTTTCTAAAAGTCAATAACAAAAGGCTCATCTGTAAGAAATGCTAGATTTATTGCCTTAATAATACTTTTACAGATTATTCATACCACATAGCCACGCAAGCAGTGGGAATATTGGTCCAGGCACACAAATAGAAGGCTTTTAAAGTCACAGCAGTTCTTGAGCTGAATCTTAGTGAGTCTTCATTGTGCACTCGAAGACCTCTAAGACAAAGGATGAGTCCAATATTTGAGTAAATTATTTCACTGTTACTGAACTTTAACTACTACTCTTCTCTAAGTAACATCTTAGAGAGGAAGGTTTTGACCTTTTTCCTTGCTTGCCTTTTTCAAGGACTAGTGAAATTTTTTTATACTATATAGTTTTTTCACTATATTAAGCCAAGTAAGAGCATTACTATAGTAGGCATGAAATTATCTCTGCAAAACGTTAATTTGGTTAATTTGAGGTATTTTTACTACAAGATGTCTTTCCTTTGTGTTATCAGTTACTTCAGGAGTCAGAGGAATATTCAGTTCTTATCATTTGGGGGTATTTGCCATGAGAAAAGACAAGCTAAATCAGTCCAGGGATTTCTTTAACCACATATCTTTCTCTCTTTTTCCTCTAAAATTTATGTGACCATCAGTGATAAATCAATTGAAAAGGGTATCTAAGGCATTTTTTAAAGAATCAAAACAGTTCAACCTAAATGGCAGTTCAGCCATTCTTCATTTAACTTTCAGGTTAATTTTATTAGATTTATTAGAAATATGCATTTGGAAGTGTAATCATAAAGCAGTCACATCCAATTTTGCCAATTTTTAAAACAGATAAGAAACAACTGACTGAGAAATACAAAGCTTGAAAAGATTCCAAATTCTTCAACACAGCTTAACGAATAAAAAAATGACTGAAAGAATGAACTGCAATGCTGGTTTCCTTGGTTAATTTTTAGAGTAAGAAATAACTAGTTTTCCTAGAAGAAAAAAAAATAGTCACCTTCTTGATCTGAATTTTTATTTGTGATTTGAACCAGAGTCAATCCAATGAGACCTTTAAAAAAAATGTTTTCTGTCACTCAACTTTCCTGAAAGTCTGGGCCTTGAGGATTGACATTTACTTTTCAGGTTTCCACATAGGTGCCCTATCTTTCCTCCTTTCCTTTTAGCATTCAGGCAGAATTCAGGCAGAAGAACGTTAGGAACACAAGTCTCTTCAGAGAAAAGAACCACAAACAAGGTGATTTGTGTATCAACATTTTTTTTGTTAAATACATCAAAATATTATTTCAAAATAATAAAATGATGTATCAAGCATAGTCTCAAGTAATACCTAAATATAATTTTAGTTGATGTTTCATGACTCTAATAAAGTATTATATATTGAAAAAAATATATATATATATATACACACATACACACACAGAGAGAGAAGGTACCAAAAATAAATACATATACTAAGAAAGAAAAAATATATTGTTTTAAAATCAAAATACTCATGTCAGGTTTGACTTCTTCAATTAAAAGAGATACAAGATACCATATACAAGATAAAAAATATTATTGGTATATGTGTGTGTGTGTGTATGGAGAGAGAGAGAGAAAGTTCATTTCCTTGAGAGAGAGACTCATTTCCTTAACATACTTCACATTCAAACTTTAGATTTTATGTTTTTACTAACATTAATACATTTATACTTCCCTATGATCTTGTTCCTGTGATTGTTGGATTTGGAAAAATGTTTTTACATGACTAACTTTCTGTGTATCATTGTTGAATCAAAGTTGCCACATAATATTTTGGCAAGAAAGTCTTTATTGCAGGAAAATTAAGTTAATTAAACATTTTTTATTCTGGTGTAAACACTTGGTACTGCTCTTGAGCAAACCAGCAAATAGTAGACATCTCCAAACAAGGAAGTTTCCAATGAAAGGAAAGAACAATCACAGGGTAAAGGCAACATAACAGATGACAGTTATAACTGGGATCCAAACTCAACAACCCACTTATGATTTTCTTCATGATATATAAATGTTAGTTATTAAACTGTTGTCAAGATTTTAAATACACGCTTACATATAAAATAAGTCATCTCATACCTTACATGTAGGTCTTGGGAGCAGTATTCAGAAACATCACAATGCAAATTCCTGCAAATAAAAAGAATTAATTGAAGCAAAGGAGATTTTAAATTTGAATTGGAACAAGAGTTATGTGAGGATAAAACTATTTGGTAACTATCAAATAATTCATTGTAAATATTGCTGTTGACATATTCTTAAAATTTCCCCATATGTTCTTATATCCAGAAATAAATATTTGGTGTGTACTGTTAAAAATGTATCATTCCTGATTAAATTACAGATTAACAAAATGTTCATCTTCAGGTATCAGTAGGTCCAGATGCTAAATCAATTGGGGAAACAATTCTTCAAACTGCAAAAGAAGGATAGAGAGAATAAGGCATTAAGCATATTGTGAATAGGTTTGATAAACTAAATATTTGAGTAAGAACTAGTCAAGAAATATACTGGAATATATACGGTGATTACATATGCGTAATAAAATAGTTTACAGAAAAATATCCTAAAAATATCATTTTTCTGTAAATAAACTTAATGTGTTAGTTTATTAAAATTCCAGGGAAACATACTCACATCAATATTTTGAAGAAGATAAAAACAAATTTTTGAGAAAAATAATTGCTAGATTAATAATGTGTTTGAGGTCATGTTTCACATGTTGAAAAAAATATGATTTAATATGTTGACTTTGGAAGAAGATAGCAAAGAAAATATTTGGTAGAAGACAGCTAAGCTGACATCCAAGATGATATTAACTTTATACTATCTTTATATTTGCTAAATATTTTGGCCATTCTCACTTATATCAATGAATGAGGTAAGTATATAATCTATCATTATTATTTTTTGTTCATTAAATACCTAGTTCAACACCTAGAACAAAGCAGAATCCTATAAGTCTGTAAAGTAAACATAAACATTTACTTTTTCAAAAGTAATCTCAAGGACAATAACACAAATATTTTCTATCCTTAATATATAGATAACATAGAGTGTAAAAGAGTCTAATTCTCACCATAATTTCAGTATAACATGTTCTTTTTCAAATTATAAAAATGATAAATTAAAGTTATAGATCCAGATATATTCATTAATCCTAAGTGTTATAACATAAAAGAAAAAATACACATGGTGAAATAAGAAGAGATTTAATCACACAAGCACAGAAGAGGAAGGAAACGTGGAGATTATAGACCTTGAAACTTTCCATTTCTGGTGGCATAAAATAATGCCCCGAAAGACAGTGTCTTGTTTAAAATTGTTCCACACATTTACCATTAAAAAAACTATTTTTATTAAATAAATTATTATTATGTGAAAAGAACTTCAGCTGCATACAGTTTCTATAAATAATTAACATGCTGGATGTAGAATATATATTTGGTAAAACAGGATGAATATAAATTGAATCTAAGTTATATCCTGATAATGCAGAGATCTAATGCTGAAGTTATGCATCCTTAAGATATATTAAACATTTAAACTATTTATCTTAACATTTTACAATTTGATTATTCATAACAAGGATATTAAAAAGTGTTTATTTGTGATTCAATGTGCTATCTTTGTTCCTCAACTGCTACCAATGATGAGAAAAATTGATTTATATGTTTATAAATTTATCTTAGGAATTATTTTATAATTACTCCAAGATTAAAAACAACTTAATATCTTTGTATTCTTATAACATTTTTAAAAGTGACATTTTTCAAATATGAATTTTGATTAAGAATAAATTTCAGAGTTGCTTAGAATTTGATTTGTGTACCTCGATAAAATATTTTTTAAGGAAATGTATTTAACCAAAGCATCCCTGAGATATTTCCCAATTGTTAAATAGTATTCTTTAATTTTACTTGTGTATACAATTATTTGTAAGAAAAAAATCAAAACGAATGCACCCACAAAAGATTTGATAGGTTTTCTTTTCTCTTTTCTTTTCTTTACTTTTTCTCTCCTTCCTTCCTTCCTTTTTTCTCTCTCTCTGTCTTTGCTAACTACTAACTGACCTACTTATTTTACAAATATTTATTGATCACTATATAGTGGGTGTACCTGGCAAGTTTCTTTGTTCCTGGAACATGTCAGTAAACAAATTTTTAATACTTTTACACTGGCCCTTATAATGTAGCAATCTCCAGAAAATAAACAATGTACTACATACAACAAACAAAAACAAATAAATCATATACAATATTAAATGTGATAATTTTTAAGGGAGAAAAATGGTTAGAGTAGGGAAAGGAAGCTGTGAGTAGGGTGCCTTAATCTGCAGTATTGTATTGGACGGATTAGGGGTTGATATGAACAAAAGCTTAAATAATCTTTGTCTACTTTACCTAAAGTTTATGATAAAGTTTGTTAGCACTTATTTAAGGCCCTAACCAAATTAGTGATAAAAGTTAAATACCTTTACATTTTAGAAGGAAGATAGTTATTTAATTCCCTTACTCTTAAACAGAAAAAACCAGGTACTTGACATTCTGCAAATTTCTTTAAGAATGATGTTGACATTAAAATTATTGTCATTAAAAAAAACCCCACAAACACATTACCCAGATATGTCCCAAAGATATTTCAAAAAAAATACACATATGGCAACGGATTCAATGGCAATAACAAATTGCTCTAATATCAGTTTCACTACTCAATGGTAATTCAGCGAATGCAGCTTAGTTCCTCAGTCCCCACTCAGTGAAATTCCTTTGGTTTCAGAATAACCAAGGTAAGCTACCAAAAGCACTCCGCTTTAACTTGTAATTAGGGAACAAGCACGGTATTGGTCACCATGAAACTTTCTGGTTGCATTAGGGATCGATTGTTCCAAGACTCAGGATTAGGTTTGGCTGTACATCTGTGGTAATGACTACTCTACAAATGTTAAAATAGAACACAGACAGTTTATCAAGGTTGAAGTTTTATTGGGGATTCATTGAGTTTTTTTTAATTAGTATTTGGTAAAATGTTATTGCTGAACCCCTTCAACCAGTATCAAATCTCTGTGAAATATCTTTAACAGGGCTTTTGAATGTAGATGTGGTGTTCATAAGAAAGACAGAGAGAAAGAGAATTTCTTCAGAATGAAAATTTAATATATTATTTCCTTTTTAGGATTTATGGGCACATGGTTTTAGATATTTATTACCATTTAAAATAAACATCATTTCACCCCATATCTCATCAATGTAATTTACTTGTCACTTACGTAGATGCTCTTATGAAATCTGTATATGATTGATATCATAACCAATTACGTCTATGGTAAAATCCCACTTAAAAACTCTTGACAATGCTTATCAAACATATAGTTAACATCTCAATCATCTTAATTAGTGAATCAGTTTGAGCGAGTAAGAGTAAAATATCTGTAGTTATTTACTATCAAAATTTCTAGAAACATGTAAAACATTTATGACTTAATTTAAGATGGATAGAGATTAATATGTCATCAAAATTTGTTATTTTATAAATATGCATCTGGAGATATTCAAGATAAATATTATTAATAAAATTTACTAAATATTCATATTGTAAAATACAGTCCAAATCTTTTTTTTTTTTTTGATAATGTAGCAGTACCTAGTCTTCATAAGGCTCATGAAATCACAGCTATAAATTCTCCAACAGAAGTTTAATGCAGCAAACAAACCAACCCCTTTCTCATCTACTGGCTTCATGTTAGTATTGACGGATATGGATATATTTTCCATTCTTGTGATACTTTATCAAGGAGAATGTTCTTGAAGGCAGTAGAAGATCTGGACACCCACAAGAAAAAAACATAATTTAATTCAAGTGGGGCATAAGAGAAAGGATGGGGAAGAGGGGAGAGGATTGGCAAGCTCCCACCTAATGAGTACAATGTAGGTAGATGTACACACCACCTGGGTGAAGGAGGGGTAGGTGTGCATATACAACGTGGACTTTACCTAAAACAAATAATGTAACTAATCATCTGTACCCACACATTAATCTGAAATTTAAATTTGTTTTTAAAAACCCTCTAACATTTATATAATAGGAATGGATTTTATTATATACATTGATATGGAATTATTGGATGTAATAAAAATTAACATCATATACAGTAAAGGAAATATATGTAGGTTTGATCTCATTATCCTGTTTCAAGGTAACACAATGATACTGCAAACCAGGAAAATTATTAATAGCATTTCTGGATAGATGCATCAAATGCCATGTCTGGGGAAGCATAATTTTCCCTTCACAAAAATGGTTATAATTTGCTCTTGATATACAAATTCATTCAATGGTTGTGCCCTGAATATGTAAAAATCTTGGATGTGAAGTGCCTACATCACTAAACAACTGAATTTATGATTCTTATGATAGAAAAAATGTCAGATTTTATAATATTTCAAGGGTTTAAAAAATAGTGGTAACAAAACATAATTAAATGCCTACAAAGGAAGTTGAAGCTACTTTTCTTTTTAATGCCTGGGGTAAGAAAAATCTGTCAAATTCATTTGGAAGTCCATTCAAACTCCATAGCAGAAAGCTAAGAATATGATGATCCCTTTATCCACCCCTTACAACAGTGATTTTCATCTGGTGTGCCCTGAAAGGATCTTAGGTGTGCCACAGAATTTTTTGAAGATTGTTAATTAAATTATTTTTGAAAGTTTAAAGCACAGTATGTATATTCATTTCTTATCAACATAATGTAAGTGTGCCATGGAAGTTTGACTATAGGTTCAACTGTGCTGTGAGATAAAAACATTGAAAAACACTGTCTTAGAGTGTTTTTCTATATAAGCTGCATATGGTATTGTCACTGCAAAAACAAAACATCTGAAAAATAAACCAAAAAACGATATAGATTTTTGTATAAAGTCGTTTTTTCATTAACACAACTTTGTATTCTTCATTTTGAGGAAGTGTCTCAGCACTTATTTAAATAATAGAGTTCGTTTGTCAGGAGAATCTGAAGAGCTTGCTCCTTCCCACAGCACTAATAAAACAATGGGCTGCCAAGTCAAGGCATGTAATCAGGAACACTGGGACCATTTACTCTGAGTGCACTCTAACCAATGACATGGTATTACTATTATGGCACAAGTAATAACTTCCGTTTTTGGAGCACATGTTTTGCCTGATTTTAATTATGAAGCTC
Organism: Arctocebus calabarensis; assembly: GCA_963573935.1. Taxonomy (NCBI): domain Eukaryota; kingdom Metazoa; phylum Chordata; class Mammalia; order Primates; family Lorisidae; genus Arctocebus; species Arctocebus calabarensis. The sequence continues at coordinate 478 of CAUYON010205724.1, read as the reverse complement.
TGTTGTTTAACAGCATATTGACTATCATATATGTTAAGGACTTAATTTCGTACTCTGAAATTCAACAAAGAAAAGTAAAACAAAAGTAGAAATTCTTGTCTTTTTTGTTTTTCCTTCCTATTCTTTTTAACTTGAGATTTGTAAAATTACTAGGTATTCTGCTGTGGAAGTATGTTATTTTATTACTGTATTTTAATTGTAAATCTTCACCTTAAATTTTAAGGTGGAAAGAAACATTGATCAATTTGGTCCCATCTATATATGGTTGTACATTAAATGAGTGGTCCCTCACATTTTTGACACCAGGGACAAATTTCTTTCTTTCTTTTCTTTCTTTCTTTCTTTCTTTCTTTCTTTCTTTCTTTCTTTCTTTCTTTCTTTCTTTCTTTCTTTCTTTCTTTCTTTCTTTCTTTCTTTCTTTCTTTCTTTCTTTCTTTCTTCCTTTTTCTTCCTTTTTCTTCCTTTTTCTTCCTTTCTT
>CAUYON010205719.1:0-49792 GCA_963573935.1 Arctocebus calabarensis | reverse complement strand
AAATATTCTTGTAAGGGCACACAAAAACACGCAACAACAGGAATGAGTGCCCCTCAGCAAAACATTAACATTGACACTAGCACAGCTGGGAGACCCTGACATGCCACAGACATACTGGAACCTTACCAGTGGTTTCTACAGTGCTGCCAATGTTGTAAGTTCACAAAAATTGTCAGATTTTTTATAACATAGAAGTGCAATGATTGAATTACCATCATTTATAAAATGCTTTGTGAGAGTGAGAAAAGATGAATAATTGATACCTGTGCCAGATCTGGAAAGGTGACTGACACCTTTTAAACAGATTTTTTAAACACAGTATGTACTGATTTGTCTTTGTGGTCTGACATTTTCTTCAGTCTGATTTTCTTCGATTGTTCTGTCTTATCATTCCATCTCTTTATTTATGATTCTTACTTCCTTGTTCATTTTTTTAAAATATATTTTTAGGCCAGGCATGGTGGCTCATGCCTGTAATCCTAGCACTCTGGGAGGCTGAGGCAATTGGATTGCCAGAGCTCATGAATTTGAGACAAGCCTGAGCAAGAATGAGGCTGCATCTCTAAAAAACTAGCTGGGCATTGTGGCAGGCACCTGTAGTCCCAGCTCCTGGGGAGGCTGAGGCAAGATAATCCCTTGAGCCAAAGAGTTTGAGGTTGCTCTGAGCTGTGATGCAATAGCACTCAACCTCAGGGCAGACTGACAGAGACTCTGTCTCAAATAAATAAATAAATAATATATTTTTAAAATTTCAAAATATTAAGGGGGTATGAATGCCTTTGTTCCATGGATACTTTTTATAATGTCTAAGTTGGGGATTTTAGTGTGCCTATTACCTAAATAGTGTTCATTGTACCCAATAGGTAGGGTTTTACCTTTCTCCTCTCCCTTAATTCCATCTTTTGGGGGCTTAAAGCTTGGAAAGGTTCATCTTCACGCCAGGGTAGTATCAGTCAGACAATCTCAGACTCAATCAGTTACCATAGTTGGTGTGGGTCAGCTCTGCTTTCCAGCTTGTGAGGTGTGACGTTTCCTTATTCTCATAGAAAATGAGGAACAAAACTCAGATCACAGCCCACCACTATGTTAAGGGCACAATACTGGAAAACGACAAACTAAGCAGTCTGCTTTTGAATTTGGAAAGAATCTCCCATGGCTTGTAGTGAGATGTTCTATTCATACTCCAGACACCTGTCTTCATGGACCAGGGAATATGGATGTGCTCCTGGATTAATGGAGCACAGCTCACACTGGGTGAAACCAAAAGGAGCTGCAGGCTTCAGATAAATGCCATATTGGAAGAGGAGATATCTAAACGTATGTATCCCCCCAGGGGAGGTAAACCAGTGTCTGCTAAAATATGGAAGAGGATTCCTAGTAGGAAATGTCATTTATACCAAAGAACCTTCTGGGGACCACCCAAACATGTGTCAATGACATTTTCTATTCTGAAGTTTGTGCTACTTTGAGAATGCACCAATCTCAACTGGAATCCTTGCTGGGATGAGGGAATGCAGAGCAAGCCCAGAAATCACTTACACTCTTTCCTTCAGATTGACACGAAGTTTCCCCATTCATAGCTGGACAGGGATTTCCCATTTTCTAGGTCTGGGCAAATATCCCTTCTCCAGATAGCAGTCTCTGGACTGAAGGCAGATCAGAGACCATTGACCAGTATCTCATCCAGTCAGCCCTTCAAGAAGCCATAAACAAAGCCTGTTGTTTTGTCTGGGACAGGAACCTTGAGGACCACATATGTTTGCTAATATATTCCTTCACTAATCAGCATGGGCAGGATGTTTTCTGTCTGCTGGCTCCTGTCCAAGACTGGCATACATTCTCATGACCCCCCAACTCGCAGGAGGTCTGTGAAACCCTAGATAAAAGACTCATGTGGGTTTTCCCACTTGGGAGCCCTTCTCTGCTACTGCCTGAGGCTTTGTTACCCTTCTTTGTTACCCTTTTCTCTATGTCTTTCCTGTAAATAAACTTTGTTCTGTCATTTATTCACAGAGTCTGCAGTGTCACTCTTGAATCTCCAGACCCAGGACCCTCTAAAGAGAAAATGCTGGTAACAAAATTGCCCTGTGATTACCCTGAATGATCTTTATTACTCACACATTTGTGCACTCGTGGAGCATTCATATGCATATGATGCCTTTATATAATGTTTTAAAATCAGCTTTATGTTAACTTTCTGGGGCTACCTCTGTGCAAGAGAAAGAAGAGTAGGGGTTGGCATTTATAAGATGGTTCCACACAACACAGATCATTTAGATAAGGCAGATGAGGGGAATTCACCCACTTCTTAAACTTCTTAAGTTATTCAGACCAAAGCAGCTTTCAGTTCCGATTGACGAATAATTAAAAATGAGTAAACCTAATTCAAAAGAGAAGTTAGCACCCGAAGATATTCAGGACTCTGCTTTATCGCCATTTTTTGCACCAAATGCTAGCTGGAAGCTCCACTTGGTTGTACCATTTTAAGTTTAGTATAAGAAAACTTCTTTCTAGTTGTTAATTGTTTTGAGTGAGAACAGAATTACTGTAACTTATTTAATTAATGTTATTTATTTATATATCCCCACCATCATGACTTGCACCTGTGCATTTTGGGATTAACCCTTCATTGGACTACCGATGCCTTGACTTCTGCATCAGAGAAGAACATCCGTGATTGCATGCCTCAAAGTTAGAAAGACCTACTGAGATTTTGAAAATTTCCTACTCTCTTCATGCTGTTTAGTTTTTTCATACTTCATATATGAGAACTTTGGACCTTGAATTCATAGGATTTTACTCTCAGGCCAGGGATAAGTGTCCAGTGGCACAAGTGGCCTGTGTGCTTCCTTTTTATTATCCTTGTATTCTTTCTATCAGTTCCACGGGTCCAGGAGAGCACCCTGTGTTTTCTTAGCATCATAAACATCTCTCTTCCTCTCAGTAGCTCCTAAGACAATGCTCTATGGTCATCACCATGTGCTAAATGTTTACTGAGAAGGGCATAAATGGGTTTTGGTCAAACAAACCATGAATTTTAGAGTCATTGTTAAATACTGAACTCATCTTTTAGAAAATGTCTGACACATTGTAATCATTTAATACATATGGTTCAACTAAATAAGTATGCTATTTCTAGCTTGGGACAAAATTTAACACAGAATAGGGTACCCTAGTATTATTGCAAGTGACAGAAGAAAAATTATGCTTTCTTAGACAGTTCCTCTTGCTTCTTAAAAACTTACTATTTGGGCCAGGTATGGGCTCACACCTTTAATCCCAACCCTCTGGGAGGCTGAAATGGGTGGATTGCTGAGTTCAGGAATTGGAGACCACCCTGAACAAGAGTGAAACCCATCTCTGAAAAATAGCCAGGTGTTAGGTGGTGGGTGCCTGTAGTCCCAGCTACCAGGGAGGCTAAGGCAAGAGGATTGCTTTGAGTTCAAGAGTTGGAGGTTGCTGTGAGCTATGATGCCTCAGCACTCTACTGAGGGTGACAAAGTGAGACTCAGTTGGATGAGAATCCTTACTGACAAAATTGAAAGAGATAATTTTTTGGAAATAAGCACAATGCGTGTGTTTGTGTGTGTGTGAGTATGCATGTGTTTACGTGTGTACATTTGTGTGTGCGCGCATGTGTGTGCTGGTACAGAGGAGGAGAGATAATTAAGGTAAAGAAAACTGCATCAGCTTAACTGACTACAAAGTATACAGAGAAAAGGAAAAAAAAAGCAAAAAACTGTAGAGGTGAGGTAAGACAGCGGGAGAAGATTGAAAGAGCATTCAGATGATTTTATGAAGTTCCGTCATGTGGTGTCTAATACAGAATGTCTGTCATGGACCTTCATTCACCAGTCAGTAAAAATACTCATTTCTCTTTAATATAATGTGGTGGTAGCTGCTCCTGGGAAAAGTCAGAATGCTGAGGTCTGCTTCTCTGAAGGAGGTGAAAGAGGAGCCTGTCACTTTCCAGTTACAGATGCTAACAGTGCCTTTTGCTCCAGGCAGTCCCACAGAAGCCAAGCTCATTGTATCTTTTATATCAGCCCTTTTGATTTTCAACTTTCTTCAACTGGGAAATAAAAAGTATTAAATAATCCCACTCTACCCTGCAGCCCCACTGCATACACACAAATATCAGTACACTATTGCTTCTTGGCCTTTTGGCTAAGATCAAGTGAAATATCAGTGCACTACCACACTAAACCAACACAGGCCCATGGGGAGGAGCCAGTCCGAGAACACAGCAGTGGTCTCACATTAAATCTGTTAGCTGTCAAGGAAACACTGCAGGAAATGAGGTGGGGCTGAGAAAAACTCACTGGACGGGGGTGTTTACATTGGGGTTTGCTCCTTTGCTATATTTTAATCTTTAATATATGGGTCAACCCAACAGTTGAATACTTTGACTTGGATTCTGAATGCTTTGCTGAAAAAGAAAGGAGAAGTTCATACACTTTGAAAGTAAGATTTACACCGTAAAATATAAATGTTTACACATATTTGGATTGGTGCCCATTGCTCATTGGTTAGGGCACTAGCAATCCAGGGCTGATGGAGTCGAACCCAGCCTGGGCCATCTAAACAATAATGACAGCTACAGCAAAAAAATAACCAGACAGTGAGGCAGATGCCTGTAGACTCAGCTACTTGGGAGGCTGAGACAAGAGAATCACTTAAGCCCAAGAGTTTGAGGTGGCTCTGAGCTGTGATGCCACGGCACTCTACCGAGGGTGACATGGGACTCCATCACCAAGGGAAAAAAAAAAGAATATTATATTTAAACGTGCATAAATCAGCAGCTCAAAGTAATTTTTAAATAAGGTTTTATAATAAATTTAAATGAAGTCTATCTGCATATTTGCTAGCCAATTGTCAACTTGATTAAGCCTTTTAACTTGTTTAAACACATCTGAAATGGCACTGATGCTGGAGAAGATCACGGGGTCCCAAATTTCTAGGAGCCATCTTCTAGGCTTAGACAATATGCATCCTAGGTCTTCAGAGCCTACAGGTCCCAGGAATTAAGATTAGAGCTCTAACGTGTTATCATAAAATTTGTTTACTTGCAAAAATAAACACAGATAGCCAGTCTTTATTACATAATATTTTTGCAAATGACCAAAGCTATTGAGTTGGTCAAGAAAAGGTGAGGTAAATAAAATTTCTTCAGAAAGGAAAAAAAAAAAGGTCACTGAAGCCAGTTCTTGTAGAGGTTATCTAACCACAGTAATTTCAAAGATCTGTGGAATGATCTATGAGAACTTTACTCTGTTTCACAAATGAGCAGGTAAACTCTATATTAAAAGAAAGGGAAACTTTAGAGTGATATTATTAACTTTATTATCATTTATATAAAAGATTTCTTTGAAAAACATATTGTAGCTCAGCCTTTGTAGTAATTAAGATTTCCCATGTAAGCTTTATAATTAGCTAAACTAATGATATCTTACTATTCCTTTTATTCATGCATTCATCACAAAATTTACCCAAGTGCTGTTGCCCAGGCATTTTACTAAGCACTGATTCTATGGAAATAAATAAAATAAAACTCTCTTGAACTCATTACCAGATGGATACATAGACACGCAAAGAACAAACAAATAAAACCTAAAGTATTAATACCTTTTATGTACCAAGTATTATTTTTGGTATTGGAAATAAAATAGTTAAAGAAATTCAAATGTCCCATACTCATGAACTTATATCACAGAGTGTTTATAAATGTTGTTAGAATAGAGACATATTAGACACATTATCAAAGACAAAAGTTAAAATGTTTTGATTTCTAGATAGAACACTCTTGCAATTCCAATTAAAATTCTCCCAAAACTGTCATTATTAGAACAGTATCTCAAAAGACATGTAATGTAAAAGAAAAGATGCTGATTGAGAATCAGTAGTCATCTTTGACACTAACTCAGTTTATGCAATTCTGTAAGTAACTTACCATAGAAAAATAACAGAAAAATTAATCTATTTTATCAGTAAAGTGAGAGGATGGAGGAAATATTCTCTAAAATCTCCCTACCACCAAAACTTAGTGTTTCTGAAACTATAACCTTCCTCCAGTCCAGTGATGTTTGTTGGAATAATTTTATTTTATGTCATTTTTATTTTTTAACAAAAACATGCATTTTAGTTATTTATGTTTATTTGTACACATGTATGACTCTGGGAGGCTGAGGCAGGTGGATTGCTTGAGCTATGGAGTGGAGCCCAGCCTGAGCAAGAGTGAGACCCCCATCTCTACCAAAAATAGAAAAACTGAGACAAGAGAATCACTTGAACCCAAGAGTTGGAGGTTGCTGAAAGCTATGATGATGCCATGGCACTCCACTCAGGGAAATAGCTTGAGACTCAGTCTCAAAAGAAAAAGAAAATTTTTTAGGGTACATGTGAAATTTTAATCCATGATGTAGTGATTAAGTCAGGGCATTTAGGGTACTCATCGCCTGAGTAGAATATATTTTTGTTAAGTCGAGTCGCTGTACTTTGCTATCCAACATTGAATTTTTTAATACAGTGAGAGAGAAAAAGGGGTGGGGTGATGTGGAACAGTAAAATGCACATTTGGGGAGGGAACTGTTAACCAAGGAAAGACTTGTTTTAGGATGTGGTCATTATTGTGCCAAATTACCAAGTATTTCTGGTTTTCTTCATTCTGGTCCCATAGTAAAACTGACTTGAAGTTGGAGCTGCAGGTTGCTTGCTTAGACCTATGATATGCAGGCGGGAGTCTCTAGAAGCTGGAGCAGAATTCTGTACCTTTGTTTACACCTGCAAAGGTGACAACGATGTTCCAAATAGTGACGTGTCTGTCAACCTGTGTCCCTGAGTGAAGACAATGGGAAACAGAGATTTTCACTGACCCAGAGATTCTCGCTATGGATTCTCAGCATAGGAAAGACCTTTGACCTTCGTTGCTTTGAGCCACTGAGATTTGAGGGATTTTCTAACACAGCAACATCATACTCATCCTGAATGATACAAAGACTATGTTAGCAAGTTAACTGTACAACCCATAGGTCTGTTCTTTTCTTTACTCTTTTGTATGTAAAACACGAAAGGTTGATTCCCACTAGTTTGTGTCTATTATAAGGAAGGAGGAGTAATATTTGATCTTATTCTTTACACAATTCGATAGGGGTTTATTAAATTTTCAGACTGAACACTATAATCTTGTTTTATCCTTCATCATCAAACTGAATTTGGTTAACTTAGGCGATTAGTATGAGCAGCATTATTTAAACGTGAACTCCAAAGATTGTACAAGAATGGGAGAAAGCTCAGCAGAGATTTATTGTGGATTCCAGGCCCAGCCTTCTTATTTGTTTCCCTTTTCATGCCATGAAGGCCGCATGACCCATTTACAATATTTTTCCTTCCAGTTGGAGATTCTTCTGGTTCTGAGAATCCCCAAGTCCTTGAGTATCTGCATTAAGTCATTATTATCTTCCAGAAGTTTCCTCAACCATGAAAAATGCCAAGTCTGTGTCGGGCTGACTCATATAGAACCTGTCTGTGCATTTGCCACCCCCCTAACATGTGGGACTCCAGCAGCAGGCTGCACGCTCCCACACTTCAAATCCCAGTTTACAAAATCCAACCCACTACCTAACACCTGCCAGCGATAATATTATGACTGTAACTCACATTGTTCAAGTGCTGACCTCAGCACTAGGAAAAGACTGCATTTTATGTTATTTTTATGGCTGATCCTGAAGCAAAGCAGGTTGGGGAGAAGGACCGTGACTGCCTGGTCACGAATTTCTGGTAACTGGCCTTTTCTCATCGGCTGTCCGGGTTCAACCCTGAAATACAATTTGTGAAGTAGTGCAGAGAGAAATAACGGTCCCATGCATCAGCCTTCACTAATAATTCATAAAGTCTGAACTATGTTACTGATCATGTGTCTTTTATGCCACCTTTATTTCTGCTGGTAAATAACAATCCATTTAATTACAAAAATAAATCTGCTATGCCATCACTATGAACTTGAAAGTGATAAAAAAGTTTAATAAAATAAGCCCTGGAAATAGAGGACTCAATTACAAGCCACTCTTTGGCCTCAACATCCTTTTATTTTAGTTCTTAAAAGACCTTCTAACTCCCCTTCCCCAAACATGGCTGCCCAGTGGAGATAATTGCCATCCTCCTTATGAGTAGTGTCCTTTTCGGAGTTTGCTTTGTTATAACTATTTAGTTTCTTATTCATCTTAGGCTCTTTGTCAGGCAGCCTGAACTCTTGCCTATTCTGTGTATTCTTTTCTCTCTCTCTCTCCATTTTTTTATTTCGGTCTCCTTTTTTGCTATGATCTTCTCGTCCTAGAAAAGGTAATTTCACACATACTGAATTACTGCAATTTAGGTCAGAGAGACCAGGCACCATGAAAATAAGTTCTTTATTTAGAAGAAAAAACAAGTTTCTGATCTATTTCTCCTGTTAAGCTTGTGAGAGTCTCACCTTCTCTTGTGTTATGGATATTGCAAAAAAAAAGATATTTTTAAAGCACCCTTTTAAAAAGTCCCAAGAGATACCAAATATACTAGTGTCTTTCCATAAAGCTGTTCTGAATAAGGAAGAACTCATTATTGGAAAAAGGGAGCTCTGATTTGCATGCTTCTTTTAATGTCATTGGTAAATCTTCTGTGACTTGGCACAAGCCAGATCTGATCTTCTGCTTTTTTATGCTAAAATGATGGGGAGTTGAATGTGCCATAACTATATTGATTTTTGTTTGTGAGTATTTAGAGGATTATTTGGGAAGGTTAAATTCTATTTTGCATGTGTTAATCAATATGAAGTTATTATTGGCAGAAGGTGATACTGTCCAAAGAGCTTTGCAAAACTTATATCATTTTATCAAATATGAGGTTGTTATTTTATAAATAAAGAGACAAAGATTCTGAGACTTCAATCAACTTGACCAAAATTTCATGGCTCAAGAGTGCTATTATCCACACTCAATCCTCACAATTAGACAGTGTTCTAACTCCATTACAACTTTTTTCCCCTCTACCTCCCCCACCTCTGCTTCCAAATGGCTCTATAGACTGATTGAGTTCAAGGCAATAGACATGTTGAAGTTCTTTCCTAGGCAAAGCATCATGTTAAATGCTTTAGGACAAAAATGAACTCACCACCAAGTATTGTTGCAACTAACCTCTCTTAAGTGAGAAGTGTCTAAAGAGAGAAAAGGGAAGTGAACTGAGATAGCCATTTTCTTTCTTTATGACTAATGACCTGGTCCTACCAAATTTTTTCTCTGTAGAGAAATGCCATCAACTGAAAGATGAGATGGTTTGCTAGATCTTTTATATATTTTCATTTATTTATTTATTTTTGCTAGATTTTTTTTTTTGTCACCCTTGGTAGAGTGCTGTGGCATCACAGCTTACAGCAACCTCCAGCTCTTGGGCTTAGGTGATTCTCTCACCTTAGCCTCCCAAGTAGCCAGGACTACAGGCACCTGCCATAATCCCCGGCTATTTTTCTGTTGCAGTTTGGCCGGGGCCTGGTTTGAACCCACCATCCTCCATATTTGGGGCCGCACCCTACACAATGAGCCATAGGCACTGCTCTTTGCTAGATGTTTGTAATGCTTTTCTACCAGCTGACTTAACTCTCTTGAAGACTATTAAGCCTGTAAGCCAACTTGAGATATCAAAGACATCTGAAGAACAAAAATAAAGGGGAAAGGGATGTATAAAGTGAAAAATGTAAAGAGGAAAGGAAATTATGACTTCAGGTCATAGAACACTGTTGCCAGAAAGAAGAAATCCTGGCACCTTGATGTGCACTGGAGCATCTGTAATGCCTGTGTTCTAATTCAGAGAGACTGGAGAGAAACTCAGGAATGGAGGGCAATTGCTTTATCAGCTCATGGTTGGGTGGCTGGTGAACTCTAATGGAAAGTCCACCTTTGTCCAGGTTCTGGTGGCCAGGGAGCAGAGGTCCATAAATCGTCCCCAATCTATGTTCTGCCATCTGCACAATGGGAAGATACCACACACCTTTATACCCAGGGGGACATGCCGAGCAGCAGCCATAGCACATGACATCACTGTGCACATGTCCATCCAGTTGTGTCCATCTAGGAACACGTGATGCCTCTGGCAGGGCACCAGGAGAGCTTCAGCTCATCCCACACTCAACACAGTGGGCGAGAAAGCCCAAATGTCTTGGTCCCCACAGCATCCACTGAAGACCTAGATTCTCTGCTTAGGAAATGCTATAGTTTGATTATTTGTACCCTCATGTGGACTTTTGATCCCCACTATTGGGGGTACAGCCTACTGGGAGGTGTTCGGATCATGATGGTGGATTGCTCATGAATAGACTGATGTCCACCCTTAGGGAAGGTGGCAATGGGCGAATTCTTGATCTATTAGTTCCCAGGAAAGCCAGTTGTTAAAACGAGCTTGGTGTTTTCCCTTCTAGTTATGTGATCTCTGCACAAACCAGCTTTCTGCCCCTCCCACCGTGAGTGGAAGCCGACTGAGGTTGTTAGCAGATGCAAAGCCATTTCCATGTTTCATATATTTATTTCAGAACCATGCTCCAAATAAACCTCTTTTCTTTATAAATTATCTCTCTTCAAGTATTCCTTTAAAGAACACTAGTGGACTAAGAAAGGAAAGGTCCTGGTGCGGCTTTCCTTAAAGCCGTGGTCCCTGATCCCAGGCCATGGACCAGTCCTGTCCATGGCCTGTCAGGAACTGGGCCTCATAGCATGAGGTAGGCATGGGTGAGTGAGGAAGCTTCATCTGTATTTGTAGCTGTTCCCCATCATTTGCTAAACTCCACCTCCTGTAATCCATTTAATTACAGAAATAAATCTGCTATGCCATCACTATGAACAGATCAGCAGTGGCCTTAGATTCTCACAGGATCTGCTCTGAGGAGGAGCTGAGGTGGTGATGCTAGCACTGGGATGTGGCTGCAAATACAGATCAGCATTAGCAGAGAGGTTTGACTGTGCCCAGACCATAATCAATCAATTGTTTGCAGACTCATATTAAAACCAGCCCATCATTCCCTGGTCTGTGGAAAAATTGTCTTCTAAGAAACCAGGACCTGGAGCCAAGAAGGGTGGGGACCGCTGCATTAAGGTTAAATGAGAGCCCTCTTTCCCAAAGTGGTACTTTTAACCCTTCAATTAGACCTAAGGAATTGCCCACTATATGCAAAGCCCTGCACTGGTCCTCAGTGACTTAGAGGGAACATGAATATGCACCTCTTACCACTCACAAAAATTAATTCATGATGGATAACAGATTTAAACCTAAGGCAACAAACTATATGAATTCTAGAAGAAAGTGTTGGAAAAACTCTCATAGATGTTGGCCAAGGGAAAGAATTTATGAAGAAGACCCCAAAGGCGAACACTGCAACAAAATAAACAAATGGGATCTGATCAAATTAAAATGTTTCTGACCATCCTGAGCCAGAGTGAGATCTCATCTCTAAAAATAAAAATAAAAATAGAAATTAAAAAAAAACAAAAACAGGCACTGTGGCTGGTGCCTGTAGTCCCAGCTACTCAGGAGGCAGATATAGGAGAATCACTTGAGCCCAAGTTTGAGGTTGCTGTGAGCTGTGATGCCCATGGTACTCTGTAAGAGCAAAAAAGTGAGACTCTGTCTCTCCAAAAAAAAAAAAAAAAAATCTCTGCCAAGAACACAATCAACAGAGTAAATAGACAACCTATAGAATAGGAAAAAAAATATTTGCATGTTATACACTCAATAAAGGGCTAGTAACCAGAATCTACGAAGAACTCAAGCAAGCCAGCAAAACAATAAAATAAAAAATAAAAAACAAAACCAAAAATACCATTAAAAATGGGGCAAAAGACATGAACAGAAAATGTTCAAATGAAGATATTGTAATAGCCAACAAACACATGAGAAAATGCTTAACATCACCAAAAATCAGGGAAATGCAAATTAAAACCACAATGAGATATCACCTAACTCTAGTGACAATGGCTCCCATGAAAAAGTCACAAAGCAACAGACGCTGGTGTGAACACAGAGAGAAAGGAACCCTCATTCACTGTTGGTGGGACTGCAAACTGATATAACTTGTATGGAAAATCATATGGAGATAGTTTAAAGAACTAACAGTAGCCCTATGTTTTGATCCAGCAATCCCACTACTAGGTATCTACCCAAAGGAAAAAAAAAATGTCATCATCAAAAAGACACTTGCGCCCAAATGTTTATAGCAACGTAATTTACAACAATGCACAATTGCAAAGATGTGGAAACAAACCCAAGTTCCCATCAGTACAAGAATGGGTTAATAAAATGTGGTATATGGACACCACAGAGTACTACTTAGCCATAAAATATAATGGTGAGCTAGTATATTTATAACAACCTAGATGGAACTGGAGACCATTCTTCTAAGTGAAAAACTACAATTAAAAAACCAACCAAACAAACAAACAAAAATGTGTACTCAGTACTAAACTGGAACTAGTCAATCACACTTAAGTGCACATATGGAACTAAAACTCAATGGAAATCAGGCAGCTGGGAGTAAGGACAACGGGTCGGGGGAGGAATAATTCATACCTGGTGCAATGCACATGTTCTGAGTGAAAGGCACACTTGCAATTTAGACTCAAAATGTACAAAAGCAAATTATGGAACAAAAATGTGTGTTCTCCATGATATTCTGAATTAAAAACGAATATTAATACAAAAATTAAAATAGAATAACAGGAAATTATTGAGACTATGAAAATGTGGTAGTGGGGAGTGAGGAGCTAGTGTGAATTAAAAAAAAGAAATACTTTAGGTTTGTGGATCACTGTCTCACTGTGTAGCCAGTAATATCTGAACTGTTTTATGTTCTTCTCACATTCATAAGCCAACAACATAATTACTGGCCATTCCCACAATGACAACCATAATTTTAAAGAGGGAGGTATTTTTTTGCAATACTTTTGTTTGTTTTAAGTACTTGCCCTATCACTGCTCCTGGGTCAATGGCATCAATCTTGAATGGCTGATGCCCAGCCTCCTTCAAAATACTTTAAAATACTTTAAATTAAGAGTTTGAATTATATCAATGTAAGTGCACATTTGATTTCTAATTCTAACGCATAAAACAAAACTTTCTTTTTTGTCAGAAATATCCATTTGAACATGATTTAAGTATATAAGACATGTTTAAAATAATAACCCAATTATAGCACAAGAATATGGGGTAAGGGGCACAGGAGGGGAGAGGAGAGGGGAAGATGGGTGGAGGGAGAGTAATTAGTGGGATCACACCTACCATGTATCTTAGAAGGGTGAAACTTACTAAATGTAGAATACAAATGTCTTCATACAATAACTAAGAAAATGCCATGAAGGCTATGGTAAATAGTTTGATGAAAATATTTCACATTGTATGTGAAACCAGCACATTGTACCCCATGATTGCACTAATATACACAGCTATGATTTAATAAAAAAATGCTAAAAAAATAAATAAATAATGTTTCTGACTATTCAGGTTTTTAACATATGTATATTTTATTTTAAAGTCCACATAGCAAATCTGTATCTACATCAGGAATATTCTAAATATTTTTTAAATCCCATAATAATATTATGATGTCCAAATCTTATCTTATTAATATATAAGTATAAATTTCATCATATGCTAAGCTATGTTTTCCCTCAAACCCATTCAACTACATTATGTATTTATTATAGTACAGTGAATAAAACAGAAAAAAAAACCCAAAAACATAATTTTTGGTCATTTTTGCCATGACAGCAGGTAGACTGGTTTATTCAGAAGATACAGGAATGACACTGCTCTTATGCTAATTCATGACATTCAGAAGCTCAGTCGCTAAATCCCTATATATATAACTCTTCTTTCTCCTAAAGCAAAAACTTAGGAAGAGGTGAAAAAGAAAGCAAATTCCTTTTCTCTTGACTTCAACCAAAGTTGGCAATACCTCAACTATTCTGTAAAAATCCAGTAAACATTTGCTACTAATGGTGTGATCGGCTGCAATCTACTTTTGTTTCTATTCTGAAGTTTGAGGGATTTCTACTTAATAAAGAGATTGGACAAACCACTTCCTTTATTTTCATTAAAAACAAACTAATTACAGATGATATGGAGTAGATGTTTATAATCTATAATTTATTCTCAGTTACACAGTTCAGTTTGGAATTTTCATCTCTGAATACATTTTATTGGAAGGGCACAGAGCTAAAATCTTGATAGGCAATAAGGTATCAGTGTGCAAAGGACAAAGAATAAGACTTCTCCTTCATGACTTCTGCAAACAGCCATTGTACTGGTGGTCTTCCCCGTACTCTGAGATTAATCAGAAATTACACTTTAGTATTTGCTATAGCTTTAGATAGGGGCACTAAATCTTTTAAATTCATGGTTCGATGTTCAACATTCTCGTTGATGATTTTAATTACATCACACACAGAAGTACTTCAGTCATCCAGTATCTCCCGGGAGGCATAGCTTCAATTGCTATCTCTAATCTTTTTAGAGCACCCTCTTCTGCTACTGTTCATTAATTAAACATAGTTCTGCTGATTCTCCTTTTGGCTGCTGTTTCCCCCAGAAGCTCCAGGATCGCTTGTCATCATTATTCCCTTCATCCTAACTAAGTTCATCATCAATTATTTTTCTCTTTCAGAACTATTTTTCCCTCTTATAATATTCTTTGACGACTTGATAAATCTTTGCAACCAACTTTCTTCTCAATTTATTCAAATTACTATTCTCTAAGGCACTACTGTCTTTCTTTGTAATAATTTCCTGAGTCCCCAAAGGAGTTTTAGACTCCAAAATCAGCTGTGGGCATACAAAAATAAATGCCCAGATTAAAGAGTAAAGTTTTCAGCCAGGAGCTGAGTTCAATACTAAAAATCAATGTCAGTCAATCAGAAAAGGCAGCAGCTATGTTAATAACACTGATTTATTAATTTATTTTTATACACTTTATTCATTCTGCAAGAGAATATTTATTCAGTAGCATTATTATGTCAGACAGTATGCTGGACAGGTAGACAATGGAGAAATGCCCTTTTCAGCAGATTTTATTTTTCAATGATGGTGACAACCATTCTCATAATGTGACTTTGACAGTTTCCCTACACAGAGATGAGGGCCTGTGTTTTTCTCCCTGAGTCTGAGTGGGTCTGCAAGTATGACACAACTGATGTCATTTGACTGCTGAAACCAGGTCAAAAAGGCCACAGAGTTTTGGCCTGATTCTTATGGCACATTCATGTAGGAACCTTAGCTACTGTGTCATTTGATTGTCCTAAGGCGGCCATGCTGTAAGGAAGCCCCCAAATAAGCAGCTGATAGGAAATAAGGCCCCATACTTCTGACTTCCCTGCCAACAGTCATTACCAATGTGCCAATCATATGAGCCATCTTGAAAGTGGACACCTAGCCCCTTGTCAAGCTGTCCCGGCTGATGTTGTATGGAGCAGAGACAAATCAGTACCCCTGAGTCCTGTCCAAATTGTAGATTCAGTGATTGTTCTTTTATGTAGGCACCAAGTTTTGGAGTCGTTTGATGCTCAGTAATAGATAACCAATCCCACCCAACCTCACAGCACTTACAGCCTATAGTGGGAAGGCACAATGTTTTCACGTAGTTTGTCACATTTGATTTAGTTGGTAAAAACAAATGCCCAGGAAGCCACACATTAAGCTGAAATAACATCTGTCAATTAGGAAGAACTATTCTTTTCTCATTAACATCACTGCCATTTTCTAGAACACATGAGATTGAAATCTTGGATTATCAGGAGCATGAGAGGCACCCTCTAGAGTTGTGTGCCAGGCATTACTGGAGCACAGCAGAGGACAGCCTGCTGAGTGGTTAAGAGAGCAGGCTGTGGGTCAAGGCTACCTGCGTTGAAACACAGCTCTACTGTCCACGTGTTTAATAACCTTGGGCACCTGAGTTCACTTCAGTATACTTCAATTTCCTTTACACAAAAATGTTGAGAACATAGGCATTTGTCCTGTGGGGTTGTTTGAAGATTAATGGAGCAAATATTTACTAAATAATCAATAAATACATCAGTAGCAGCAATAGAAATAGTAGTTGTAGAACACCGTTATTATTAGAATAATGATAATAACATCCATATCTGGAAGTTAAAAAGAAAGCTTCACAGAATTGGAGCACTGTGTGTCAACTCAGGTAGCCTTGACCACAGCCTGCTGTCTTAACTACTCAGCACCCTGTCCTCCTCTGTACTCCAGCAATGCCCAACAGGGTCATTCTCAGTTTATTTTTGTCTCAACCGCCCAATCAATGGCTGGAACCTGAGGGCCAGAGTCAGTCTTAGTCACTATCTGTAACCCCTAACACAATGCCTGACACATGTGTAGTTGGTGCTGAGTAAATATTTATTATATACATGCACAAAGCACTAAATTGTTTAAGTCACCTCTTTTTACCAGGTCATTATATCCTGATCAGGAAGATGAGGATGTTACAATAAATGGCCAGGAATATCTCTTCTGGCTCTAAAATTCTGTGATTCTCTGATTTAGCCTACTGCCAAGTGAAGCAGGAACTGAGAATTTTCAAAGTTGCTTGATCCCTGGACTAGAAAATATTTAATAATAAAAGTTTCATAGCACCCTATGAAACTTTTCTGAGAGCTGAGGATTTCCTGTGCTACTTTAGTTACGTAGATCATATGTTCTGGAGTTTTGAGGTTCACCTGGTGAAAACAGCGGCACTCTGGCTCCTCACGATGAATGGAAAAGGTGGCATCCTCCAGGCCCGTGGGGCTTGGTGGCTCTTAGGCAGATACGGGTCAGGGGTCGAACATCATTATCACTCTTTTTGGTCTCTTTGGTCCTCGAGGATAACCCGTGAGGACCCCCTCATCACATGAACCATAATACAAGAGAAATGGGAAGCTGATGATCCTTTTTCAAGGCAGCAAAAGGGATTCTGCTTTGCACATCACAATCCTTGGAATCTGATATATAAATGCTATGGAATGCTGAGTCGGCTTTAGAAGGGAGATGATCCAGCTCTGTTACCTAGTCTAATTCTGCAATTTTCTTTTAATTGGGAGAAGAAGAGGGAGGTATTAAGTTCATTGCCAAGCAAAATTACTCAGCAAGAATCTCCCCCTTTGAGCTTTTGCAAAGGAGAGGTGGCCGTGTCCCAGATTCTCTGCTCCATTGAAGTGTCATAGTCTTCACATCAAAGTTATGTTTTCATTTTCACTCAGAAATGCTCGTATTTCTCCCCTTTGCAAAGCATTGGCTGTTCTACCTGATAATTTTTCCGGGCTTCCTAAGTGATTTCTATGTCACTATTTCCTCAGCAATGACTTCAGAAAAGACATTTGGAATTTATAGAACTCAGGTTGTTCCCCCCCCTTTCCTGACTTTATATTCTTGCAAAGCTGTCTGTAAAATGAGTCCTTTCTCTGACTAGCTAACATGGTAAGCATAAAGGTATCATCTTTAGGGAAAAGGAAACAGCCTAAATGAGTCTAACCCGCTATCTATTAAGGGGTTAATACATGTCAATTTGACACTATAAATATTTAAACATTTTTCCCTATTCGTAGTCACAAGTATTATATTCCTAGTGAATCTGTCTACAGTAGTACCTGCCTTTCTTATGTTTATGTGTCAAATATATATTTATTTTATTGCTAACACTTTGGTCAACTTCTGGAATTTATACTGGTGTTGTGACCCTTATTGCTCTGTGATTTCCAGGGGATCACAGCTAGACTTACTTTACTACACATTCACGTGGGCCCTAGTAAATATCGACCCTTTGTGTCTGTTATTACAAGAGTGGAAGACATAAGCTATTTTGCAAAGCCTGCCAAGATGACAAGTTCTCCCAGTGTTACCCAATCACTTTGCTCACATTAAACTTTGGACGTCATCCAATTTCCTCTAAATGAATGTGAGAAAATACTGAATTGTTGCTTACAGGCTTTCTTTTTTGTATTTGTCCCTTCTTTGTTCTTTGACAACAGTGCCTAATGACCACACTCTCCCTCCCGTTTCCATGGCTCAGGAACCCCGAGGTCACTGCTGACTTAGATTGTTTGTTTGAGATGCACATGCATCTTACTGTCAATAATTCCTGTCTATACAGTTTGGCACGGAGATATATACAAGATTGGAATGATGCTCACACACTCTCCTGGGCCTTCGGTGTCCTCTGTTGTTTTCTGTCTACATCACTGCATGGAAATATAGGGTTTGCTGCTTTCTTTCTAACCTTTAGTGGTTTGGTTTAGTGAACATTAGCACAAATCCTCTCTCATTTATTCTTTATGCAGGCAGGCAAGAACCTGCCATTTATTGAACCAAGACAGGCATTTATTCTTTATTCCACCTATGAGATCTGAGCGCACAAATCCTCTCTCATTTATTCTTATGCAGGATTAACATGTTTTTTATATCGGTTGGATAGTCCCATTACTCTGTGATTTTTCCCCCTCTCTTTCCCTCCATTTTTCTCTCTTCTCCATCCTTCTTTCCTTCATCTCTTCCATTTTCAGAGGACATTTACTGGACACCTATTATGATCCTAGTATTGGTCCAGACACTGGAGATAGCCTGAGGTATGTATATCTCAGGAAGGCAAGAAAAGGCGAGACTAGGAAAAAAAATGCAAAACAGAATAAAGTAAGAGACAGCCTAAGTACCTATAGTGGTAAGTTCTCTGATAGCATATAGGTATAAGGAGAATGTCATGGAGACTGGCTGGGGGCAGGTAGGAGTGTTGGGGGGCCTTTTTTTGACACAGACTCTCACTCTGTCCCCCTGGCTAGAGTTCAGTAGTGTCAGTCTAGCTCATTGCAATCTCCATCTCCTTGGTTCAATGGATGGCAGGTTCTTGCCTGCCTGAGATTCTTGAGTAGCTAGGATTACAGGCACATGCCAGCATGCCCAGTTTATTTTTCTATTTCTGGTAGAGATGGGGTCTTGCTCTTGCTCCAAGTGGTTTTGAACTCCTAAGCTCAAGTAGTTCACCTATCTCAGCTTCCCAGAGTGCTAGGATTACAGGTATGAGCCACAGCACCTGAGCAAGGGGCTATTTGACAATTGAGTTAAAAGTATCGTGATCAGAAATGAGACAACCATGAAAGGCTTGAAAATAAGAACTATTGGGACAAAGGAAACAAAACATGTCAAGACGTGGCAAAAACTTGGCTTTATAAAAATGGTAGAAAACTGCAGTAAGAACTGTAAAACCAAACTTGTGAAGAAGAAGAGGGAGCCGCCTCTAACCCATGTTATGAAAGGAATGATGGATTTCCAAAGAGGGTGGTGATCATCTGTGTTCTCTAGTATTTGTTTCAATGATATGTAATGGAACACAGCTTAACCTCTAAATATGGAGGTGAAAATCTAAGACGCTGTCATCAGGCAACCTGTGCTGCATATCTGGTTCTATTATGCCAGCCAGCCCTCCCTTCCCAACTTTTTTAAATAAGAAAATATCTTTGGGCCGGGTGTGGTGGCTTGTGCCTATCATCCTAGTACCCTTGGGAGGCCGAGGTAGGTGGATTGCTTGAGCTTGGGAGATGGAGACCAGCCTGAGCAGGAGTAAGACCCTGAATCTACCAGAAATGGAAAAATTACCCAGTCACAGTGGTGGGTACCTGTAGTCACATATACTCAGGAGGCTGAGGCAGGAGGATCACTTAAGTCCAGGAGATTGAGGTTGTTGTGAGCTAGCTCAGGCCACAACACTCTACACAGGTGACAGAATGAGACTCTGTCTCAAAAAAAAGGAAGGAAGGAAGGAAGGAAGGAAGGAAGGAAGGAAGGAAGGAAGGAAGGAAGGAAGGAAGGAAGGAAAGAAAGAAAATATCTTTGAACAATTTTACAGAAAGCACAGGTATCTGATATACCACAATATCAAGCAAAGTTTGAAAATTAGGAAATGGAAATACATGCCATGTAGACCAAGAAACAAGCTCAGGACTATTTAGAATCCTGCTGCTAATAGCAGTCAACCAAATGTCATTCACACTAGGTGGACACATTGTATTAACAGAATATCCATACAGTGGAATAAATTGCCGTATGTTTATACACTAGAATGAGAAAAACCCAAGTAATGCTACAAATAAGAATACAGATGAATACTACAAAGATAGATGTGAGTGAACAAAGACAAATATAAAAGCATATAAGCTGTTATGATTCAATTTACTTGAATTTAAAAGATTATTAAGGAAAGTATTTTGGTATGCATACATGTCATAAAGCTACAAAGAAAAGATAGATACTACCCATGACCATAAGTGTCAGGGTAATAAGGAGGTGGGGAGAAAACAAGTTGAAATTGGGCTGGGCCACTTAGAAATTCTGGAGCACACAATTATCACTTCTCTTGACTTAAGTAGCATTAAATAGTGTTCTTCATTTTCTGACAAATCATTGACCTATATATCTTTTATGTTGTCCTAATCTATATGGATATTAAACTTTACAATAAAAAATTGGTTAAAAAATGGGAACTATCTCCTAACTGACACTGTATATCCCATATATTGAAATGGAAGGCATTATTACTTTGGAAAAAGACATTTCTCCTCATCTATGAAAAAGAGAATTAAATGACATTTTCCAAGTGTTCTTTTCTTTTCCTTTTTTTTTTTTTTTTTAAGAAAAATCTACACTCTCTAAGAAATAGTTTATAGCTGAGTCCTGATGTGGGGTAGGGGGAAGAAGCAATTTAACCTACAGAGTCTACTAGTCTGTTCTGGATTCGGTTTCCCATATGAACCGTGAAATCCAGATTTCTTTTCATCCAAATTAACATGTCGAAACACTAATAAAGGTAATTAGTAAATAAAAATATTTGTCAATTCTACAGTGGTTTAGAGCTTGTTACATTATATACTCCATAGAAGCTGAATTTCTGTTTTTCATTTCTTTGCATGTGTGTAACTAGTGGAGTAACAGCAATAATTTGAAGACTGTCTATTTTTCCAACTAGTCTAACAAGCCATTCTTGTCTTGATTATCCCTGAATCCATGGCACATAGGAGGAGATCAAAAGTATTTGTGGTTCTGCTGACTCGAACAGCCCTATCTTATGGGCCGTGCATGGCTCTTTCGTAAGTTAAGTAGCATTAGCTATTGGAACAGACATGCTAAGTTCTCAGTGGTTCATGCTAGTTTTGCTGGCAGGGATCTGGAGAGGTGGTGCTCTATTCCATCACTGGGGATGGAAGCTTTGCCAAGATGACTCATTGTTCCCCAGGCCACGTGGTTACTGAGATCCAACTGGCAGAGGGTAAAGAGAGAGACAGAGGGGAGATGATACAGAAAGATCTAGTGGGTCCAGACCGTAAACAGCACACATACATCACTTCTGCTCACATTTTACTGATGTGAATTCACAGGACAGCATCTCACAGCTGCATGCAAAGGGGAGTGGGCAGGGCAGTCCTTGTCTGCTGTGGGATGCTCTTCATGGCAATAGGACACACTGGAGGATTTCTCTACCGTGGAGTAGTGACAGACAGTTGGCCTTCTGTACCACAAGACTATTCAATTCATCTACTCCTATAGCCCTATCCACCACCACCACCCCGCCACAGTGAGACTAAACAGACGAAGAGAAAGAGATTAGATTGGAGTTTGAATCTGAAAAGGATTTGACTTCATCCTCTGAAGACCATCCTTTTAGTGTGGCCATTGTAGATTATTGTTTTGTGCTTTAAGAAACTAGACAGTGAACAAACATTTAATTTCTTGTTTTGTTCAGTTATAAGATTTACCAAAGCCCTTTATGAAATGAGAGAGAGAGAGAGAGAGAGAGAATAGAAAAGAGAGAGAGAAGACTGCTTGCTCAGAGTTTTGGGGAGAATGTCTGGAAACATTTAACATTCAGAACAGGTTCTGCTGGAAGATTAATCTTCATTCTCACACTGTCCTGGGTAAAAATTGAAATTACAACTTCCATTCTTTGATCCATACCAACAAAAGGATATTTTCAAGAACTTCTTTCACATCAACATTTAAATTGTGAAAGCAAACAATATCTTCCCTTTGCCAAATCCTTATTGCATTTCAGACTATTCCTGAACTGGATCTTTCTGCTCTCACTTAATAACAGTTAGCTGTAGACATGTTGGCCATTGCAGAAAAAAATACTTTGAAACTTTTAATTCCTTAACAGACTACCCCAAAGTGCTAAATGAGCACCATGAATCTGTGAAAATTCTACTTTTGTGTTTCCAAATTAGAGCTCCAGAACCTTTGCATAATAACTCCATGTAAAAGAGCATCACAGAACTGGGGCGATTTAAACGTGAAAAGCAGGTACAGGTGATGTGATTTGGAACTGAATCACCAATGTACTGAAGATGAGACAGAATTAATGAATTTTATGCTGCAGTCTCTATAAATGAGCCAACAAACACGCAGCAAAATTCTGAACCGCAGTCTTGAAATAAAGAGCTTAATGTAATTCAGCGCTTATTGGTTGCCTAGAAACTAACGGGGAAGGGGGTAGGGGAAGAAGAAGTAGAAAACATGAAGGGTTCATAGGTTTAATAAGGAAATTATTAACTCTGAACTGCTTGGAGATGGGATATATATGCTCAAAAGTGCTCTGCTCTCCCAAGAGCTCCTTAATATCTCAGAGAGCGAGGTTAGAGGGCACGCAGCAGAGGCCGCTATAGAATCGTAGAATAGTGGTGAAGGCTTCAAGCAACTGCTACAAGCAGACACCTGCGTCTTCCAACCTTCACAATCCTGGCCGTCCAAGATCATCTCAACTTGTCGGCAAAGCTGCATGTCTGGGTAAAGCGTCCTTATTTACTTTTCTTAAATTATCTTTCTAGATACATATGTCTCAGGACTTGGCTGTCACATAAGACATTTTCCCGATCCCTTCTATCTATCACTATGAATATTTTAAAAGCCTATCTTGGGCAAGAAGTGGGTCGGGGAGATAGGAAGAAGACAGTATAACCAATTTCATGTTAGGAGAAGTCAATAGGCTGAGATATGGGTTGTGCAAATGTATCTAGATGAGTTTGGGGAGGGGAGGGACCAGTGTTGATGTTTAAACTGCAAACTACGTTATATGAAGGGCTCACTGATATCATCAGTGCCACAGTCCCATGGTTAGTTCAATTTCTTGTCTTCAATGGAGAAGGTGATGGCCGGGTGGCAATTCACAGGGTAGCGTTTTACCATTTTGTCTATAGCCATGGAATAAATGGCCTCTTAATTTTAGACTAGTGCAGACACAGGAGGTACTATGCTTTAGTGTCTAAGCTTCAAAGAGTTGCTTAGGGAGGACATATTTTATCCTAATTATTTTTGACAGGAATTAGGTCAGATTAATTAGTTTAAAATTCAGCTGAACAACAACGTCTTTGCTAATTACTTCAGGGTGCATACATAATTCATTTACAATATCAAAAAAAGGAAAATACTGTGGGTAAATCCTACACAGCCCCTGACCCCTTTAATGGGCCATTCATAAAAACAGGACCTTCTCTGACCCAAAAGGGGCCAGGAAGAACCAAGAGTATCGGGAACATCTTATTAAGTGTGAGATAAATATTTATGTGTATGAATATGCATTTTTACGTAGTTTTATGTTTCTAACCATTTATATTTAAAATGATTCAACATTTAAAAATAGCTTAAAACATAATGTCAAGGTAAAACAGAGTAGGAGGGTGAATGGTGAAGAATATGGGTTTTAGGAAAAGGATTTCCCCAACCTCAGCCCTGTAACAAGCTGTGTTACCTTGGTCTCTGAGGTTCAGAGTCTGTTTCTTCGCTGTTGTCAAACTAGCAATAAACACTTAGCGCAGAATGTATGACTTGTAAGAATGATAAGAGATGATGCATCAAAATGAAAGCACATGACATAAGCTTTTAAGATTAAGAGTAAGCATTTAAGATTAGCTACTTCTATAGTAGTGTAGAAAATTAAAGAAGTTTCTGCCCTACTGCCTATACACTTTTAAGCTCGCCCCCAAATTATTCTTAAAGTCAGTTATACCTTTTGGCTTGGATTGCATTAGAAAGGCCCTTTAAGATTTAAGTTCAATTTTCTATAGGATGAAAGAAGATGGATTAAAATATTTCAGTAGATTAAAATATCCAGTGATATAAAATAAAAACCAAAATGTTTAGGACACACAGTAGAGTGGAAGTTTGTATATCAATCTATAGTCCTACTCAGGCCAAAGAAAGCATTGGAAAATCTTTGATTTATGAAGAGTCCAAATAAAGATTTTTAAGTGGAATCTCTTGGTATTTAAATGCTTTTTCATGTTTTTTTTTTTTTTTAACTCGATGAGACAAACTTATTTGTGCATTGAATTCTGTTGTTTTAAAATTCTGGTCTATTGGTTTGTAATCCCACCAGTAGTGTAGAAGTGTTCTCTCCACATCCATGCCAGCGTCTGGGCGTTTGGGGGCTTTATGATGTGGGCTAATCTTGCTGGGATTAGGTGATATCTCAGAGTGGTTTTGATTTGCATTTCTCTGATGATTAAAGATGATGAGCATTTTTTCATGTGTGTGTTGGCCATTTGTCTGTCATCCTCTGAGAAGTTTCTATTCAAATCTCTTGCCCACTTACAGGAGGGTTATTTGCATTTTTCTTAATGTTTGAGTTCTCTGTAGATTCTATTTATCAGGCCTTTGTCAGATTCATAACATGCAAAAATCTTCTCCTATTCTGAAGGCTGTTCATTTGCTTTGTTTGTGGTACCCTGAGCTATGCAAAAGTTTTTTAGCTTGATCAAATCACAGTTATTTATTTTTGGTGTTATTACAATTATTAATACTGCTTTTTTTGGAGAGAAGTAAGAAGAATCCTTAAAGGTCTAAAAGTAGACCTTCCATTTGGCCCTGCAATCCCATTACTAGGTTTGACAAAAATAATTTTACGAGATAAACATTTGCACCAGAATGTTTATTGTGGCTCAATTTATAACTGCCAAGTCATGGAAGTAACCTAAGTGCCCATCAACCTATAAATGAATCAACAAACTGTGGTATATGTATACCATGTACATATACCATAGTTTATTCAGCCATTAAAAAAGATGGAGACTGCATATCTTTTACATTCACCTAGATGGAGTTGAAATTCATTGTTCTTTATAAAGTATCATAAGAATGGAAAAATGAATATCCAATGTGCTCCATACTAATATGAAATCAATATATAAACAACTATATGCTCATAAGAACAATACAACACTAATATAGTCCAGTTCAGGGGTAGAGGGAAGAAGGGGGTGGGGGAGGATGTTTGGCAGAAGGAGGGAGGGCATGGGGTGGTATCTCCCCTCATGTGCACATTGTAAGGGTGTATGACACACCCCTTGGGTGAGGGGCTCTTCTACAAATGGAACTTTACCCTGGACGTTAGAACAATGTAACCTAAAAATTGTACCCTCATATTAATTTGATTTAATAAAAATAATAAAAAAAAACAAAAAAGAAGAAATAAAAACAAAGTAAAATTCTGGTATAAATTTTGGTTGGATTTGGGAACCTATAATTGAGTGTGTAAATAAACGTAACCTGAGGTCTAATCATGCAGGCATATGAACTAGTACCAGATTTTCTGTTTTGTAAAAGACTAGACTATATTTACAGTTTAAAAATTAGATGAAATAGAAAAATTAAAATGTGATGACATTGAATTAAATGGTAGAAATATTTTCCATGTGTAAACCCAAGTTGAAAATATAACTAGTAACTCTGCATCAGTGCAAACCATTTTGTTGCCTAACATACATGTTATCATGATTGCTGCTACTTTAATTCACACATATTCCTGGCCAAAAAGAAAAAAAAAATTGAATACTGAATAGAATCTATGTCTCTCAGTATGTGAGGTGAAAACTAGGATGGTGCCAATCCTATTTGGCCGAAAAGATGCTTTCTTATATCCCTTCAAGAACTGTGTCTCCGAACATGTTGATGGACTGGCCCCAAGGTTTTATTAGACAGTTTTAGCCTCTCAACATCTGATTTCTATATTCTAATACAGAACATTTTCCTCTCTGGGAGCTATTTTCTTTTTAAAGTTATAAAACACTCCCTTAAAATCAATGGTTTAATGAGGGCCATCAGAGAATAAGTCCTACACAAAGATAGTCTGCTGCTATTAGAGAGAAGGGGGGAGAGAGAGACAGAGGAGAGAGAGAGAGAACTTATGCACTTTTTCTACATGGACAAAATTGTAAAGTAAACTTTGGCTATTTCATGGCGCAAAATTCAGGTGTTAGAATGGGAAAGAAGTAAATGTGTGTTGGGGTGGGTTGGGATGGAGAATGTAACTGTCTTGAACTGTTGAATGGCTGACTGTAGTAATAATTAGATTTAGGCTATTCCTGGTCTTACTTTTCCTCTTTGACTAAGATACAAAAGCTCATGAGAATCTGGGTCTGAGCCTCATCTCACACCCAATTCATACGATTCCAGTCTGTCCTCAATATCAACCCACTGTAATCCACATTGTTGTTCCCTTTGGCCAAGGCAGCAAATGTAGTCAGGCTATGGGGTCCAGTGAGAAACAACTGAAAATATTTTTGCCAACGCAGATCATCTGAGATCTTTATCTACTGTACACAAACTGTTTCAGCCTGAAATTTTCCTACAGGAACATTGCCAAATTTCCTTAAATATTGCTATTCTAAAATAATGGAGGATGGTATTGTTGTTACCTTTGTGATTTTTATCAGTCAAAAGCAGTCTACAGAGTTCTAAATTTAAAGAGTTTTGAATTTTATTAAAAAAATGGACAAGAAATCCTATGAATTTTTATTAGAAGCATTATTGTTTTCCTTGGCTCCATGTATGATATTGGTAAAATGACAAAAAAAGGAAACTTATAAAAGGCAAATATTATGTATAAAAATATAATATTTTAAATGCTTTTTAAGTATGTTTCATATTATTTACTAAATGTTGGTTTATGTATCTGTATGTCTGCATATTTTCTCTACATTAGGGATAAGAGTTTTGAATTTTAAGCAGAGAGCATAAATATGGAATATAGACAAATGAGAATAACAGATAAAATAAATAAATTTAATGAACAAAATGGCATTATAGTATTTGACCACACTCTTGACTGTTTTATCATTCTAAAATACGAATACCTAAAGTTTTTTGGATGCCAACTCTGGGTTGAACAGTTAGGTCCTTTATATACAAAATCTCATTTAAACATTGCATTATCCCTAAGATTGATGTTATCTTAGTTTCCTTGGTAAAGATGAGAAAACTGAGCTTAAGTGCAACTTACATGGCATGTCTAGAGAAGGTGAATCTATAGAGATAAACAGTATATTAGTGCTTGCCTAGGGCAGGGCAGGAGTCTAAGGATTGACTATGAATGGGTAGGAGGCATATGTGACAAGGAAAATGTCATAATACTGGATGCACAGTTTATCATCTTATAAGAATCTATAACTATACATTTTAAATAGCACGGTGGCTCCACCTGTAATAGTAGCACTGTGGGAAGCAAGCCAAGGCGGGTAGATTACTTGAGCTTGGGAGTTTGAGACCAGCCTGAGCAAGAGTGAGACCCCATCTCTACTAATAAAAAAAAACAAAGAATGGAAAACTAGCCAGATGTTGTTGTGGGTGCTTGCCAGCTTCTTGGGAGACTAAGGCAGGAGGATCACTTGAGCCCAAGAGTTTGAGGTTACAATGAGCTATGACATCATGGCGCTCTAGCCAGAGGAAAGGAGTGAGACTGTCTCAAAAATAAATAAATAAATAAATTGTAAATTACATTTTAATGAATCTGTTAAAAACATTATAACATTCCTGGGTTGGGGGCATTTAGGCTGTTTCCACATTTTAGCTATTGTAAATTGAGCTGCAATAAACAGTCTAGTACAAGTGTCCTTATGATAAAAGGTTTTTTGTTTTTTTTTTCTTCTGGATAGACGCCCAATAATGGGATTGCAGGATGAAATGGGAGGTCTAGCTTGAGTTCTTTGAGGTTTGTCCATTCTTCCTTCCAAAAAGGTTGTATTAGTTTGCAGTCCCACCAGCAGTGTAAAAGTGTTCCTTTCTCTCCACATCCACACCAGCATCTGCAGTTTTGAGATTTCGTGATGTGGATCATTCTCATTGGGGTTTGATAATATCTCAGGGTGGTTTTGATTTGCATTTCTCTGATAATTAAGGATGATGAACATTTTTTCACATGTTTGCTAGCCATTCGTCTGTCTTCCTGAGAGAAGGTTCTGTTCATCTCTCTTCCCCAATATGAGATTACTGACTTTTTTCATGCGGATTAATTTAAGTTCTCTATAAATCCTAGTTATTAAGCTTTTGTCTGATTCAAAATATGCAAATATGCTTTCCCATTGTGTAGGTTGTCTATTTGCTTTGGTTGTGGTCTCCTTAGCTGTACAGAAGATTTTCAGTTTAATTAAGTCCCATTTGTTTATTTTGGTCGCTATTGCAATTGCCATGGCACTCTTCTTCTTAAAGTCTTTCCCCAGGCCGATATCTTCCAGCGTTTTTTTCTATGTTTTCTCAGAGGATTTTTATCAATTGTAAAGCTGTGGTATATGTATACCATGGAATAATATTCAACCATTAAAAAAAATGGAGACCTCACATCATTTGTATTAATCTGGATGCAAGTTGAACGTATTATTCTTAGTAAAGCATCACAAGAATGGAGAAGCATGAATCCTATGTATTCAATCTTGACTTGAGGACAATTAATGACACAGTGGAGGGTGGGGAAAGGGGAGAACAGAGAGAGAAAGGAGGGAGGGAGGTGGGGGAAAGGAAGAGCAGAGACAGGGAAGGGGGGTCTCAATGTGTGACACATCTTGTACCCTCCATGAATTTCCAATATAAATAAATAAACTAAAAGACCAATGTGAATTGGAAAGGATGCTAGAAAATTATTATTCCCATAGATGAAGGGAAGTGGGAGTTTGTCATTCACTACAACCTTTTTGGAAAGTAATCTGGCAATGTATATTAAAACATACTTTATTTTAATTCATTAAATTTTCATTTGACCTAGCCAAAAAAATTAACATGAAGTTAGAGATGGAGCATGGACGGTATGAGATGGGACTTATACTCTCATTGTTTCCCTCCTAAAAATAAACCTCACCCCTCTCCCACATTGTAATGAAGCACTTTCCTTCTCTTCCAGTGCTAACTTCTCTTAAAACACTTTGTCTCTGTTTCTTGTCTCATCTTCATCTTGAATTCAACCCCCAGCCAACAGCAATCTGTCTTCAGCCCACATAATTCTACTGAAATTGTTCTTGCTGACTTTGTAATGACCTCCTTTTTGTTAGCCCCAGTGGGCGTGTGTTAGCCTTCGTCTTTACTGTATCTTTCAGCATTTTGCCCTTGGCTACCACGCTTGTACCCACTATTTTCTTATATTATCTATAACATTTTATTCTGTTTTCCTTCAGTACCTAGGGTTACTTCTTTACAGTCTTCTTCCCAGGTTCCTCTTTTTCTCTCCATCTCTCAGGTTGTGATGCGAGATCCTCGTCTTTTTTTTTTTTTTTTTCAGAGACAGAGTCTCACTTTGTCGCCCTCGGTAGAGTGCCATGGCGTCACACAGCTCACAGCAACCTCCAACTCCTGGGCTTAGGCGATTCTCTTGCCTCAGCCTCCCAAGTAGCTGGGACTACAGGTGCCCACCACAACAGCCGGCTAGTTTTCTGTTTTACCAGTTTGGCCGAGGCTGGGTTTGAACCCGCCACCTTCGGTATATGGAGCCGGCGCCCAATTCAATGAGCCACAGGCGCCGCCCGAGATCGTCTTCTTTTACTTCACAGAAGGGTCAGAGTATCATCTCCAGAAAAATCATGGAGCAGGGCTCTACTTGTCAAAAATGCACATTTGTGAACTATATTCTACATCTACTCAAAGAAACACTCTTGAGCTGGTACCCGGGAGTTTATTGAATTTTATCAGATTACCTGGGAAATATTTCTGACTCCAAAGTTTGAGAACTATTCCTTTATATATTAGCTTTGGGTAATATCTATTATACTCCCACATGTTCATTACCATCTACCTGCTGATAATTTCAAAATTTGTATCTCTAACTCAGGTATTTTTTTCCTGAAATGATCTTGTTCAAGATCCATAGGCACAAATTGCTGTTAGTCATCTCATTTGGAGTCTTAGAGAAATAAAATCTTATTTTGGCTCTAGATGACCTCATTATTTTCACTTGCAAGCTTGTCCTTATATGTTTCCTAGTTTGATTGTGGAACTGGCCATCTCTGTTGCAGATTCCAGAAATCTATTTATCTTTCCTAGCCCTTCATCCTTACCCTCTTCCATTTGGAACAACTCTAAAGCCTGCTTGGTTTAATCTTCTATAAACCTGATGATTCCACCTACTTCTCTCTATACCTACTTACTGGGTTTCTAGTTGAGGCCAACAGCATCTTTTACCTAGAACCACAATGGCCAATCCCAAATGAACTCCTCTGCCTCTACTTCTGTTGTTCTCATCTATCCAAGATCTTTTCTTCAGATTGAAATGATTTTTCTAAAATGTGAAGTTGACCAACCCACTTCCTTAGTAAAAGTTTCCTACAGAATTTCAGTCCTCTTGGACGGAATGTCAATTATTTTTGACATAATGGAAATGAACTTCCGCCATGCAACCTTGGTCTTGTTTATTATTCACAATTCCTGTTTAATTTTTTCAAGAATTCTAACTTCTAGTCACATTAAACTTCTTTTATCTCTTCTCTTGATCTTAGCCAGAAGGCTGAGAAGCATTTGAACTTCTCTTGCTGCATCAGAGAATTCCAAATCCTGTTTTGTCTCTGTGCCTTTGCATGTGATGCTCACGTGGTGAAGCATACATCTCCTCTTTGCCTATTAGGTATTACCTTCCATGTCACCTTTCCTGGGAACTGACGCCCTTAAGTTCAAATAAGAGGGTCTTGAAATACACAATTATAACATGCTATGCTGACTTCACCCTGGCACTAATACCCTGCAATTTAAGTCTCAATTTCCGTAACTGTTGTTGCCCTGGACTATGGTTTTAATGGAAGCTATAACCAAGTAATCAATCAGAGCATGGGTTGTGCCAATATATATTAATGCCTATTGAATTTTTCAACAAGGGAATAATTTTCCTTTCATAGACTACTCCCTAAAAAAGTGTTATGGTCATGTACTTCTAACTTTCATATAGTTGAAATTACAATCAAGACTGTAAAATTATGTCCTAGTTTTTTGGATGATGATATGGATATTATTTTAACATAATATTTGAATCCCTAATATTTAACAAGTAGAAATATATCATTATTTTAGGGAAAAGTATTAAAGAATGTTAACATACTCAGAGCTACCTCAGTATAAGCCGTAAGAAATTATATGAAAAATTATTTTTACTTATTTGGGTATAAGAAATGCTTCTATAAATTTTAAACTATTTTAAAAGAAGCACAAACTGAATAACATTCTTATTTAAATTGACATGATAAAGAATCTTGTTCAAGGTGTTTTTTCCTATTGATTCACCTCTTCTGAATAAATGACATTTAGAGAGGTAGAATGGAGATTTCATTATTTAAAAACACATTTACCTCCTCTGAAGCCTGTGCTCTTTACTCTTTAGATTTTGGGGTAGCCTCTTCTCATACGATTTCAATGCACTTCATTTATTTCTGCATTTGAACTTTTAAAATGGAAATAGACCCTTTTGCCCCATTGTATTTAGAGCCCAGAAAGCAATTTCTCCTAGCAAACTCATTAGAACACTTTAACTAGAATCTGGATAACTTGGTCTGGATATGTGTAAAATCAAATATGCAAAACCTAGGGGCTTATTCTCATCCTTTTTCCCTTAGTGGTCAACTTGATGATCTTGATGACAAGTTCAGCTGTGGACAGGCTCTCTCAGAAATGGACGAAGCTATAGGCATTCATTATAACCAATAGCAAATACATTTCAGAATACATTGATATATCCATGTGGGTATAGAAATTAATGATAAGGCTGCAAAATTAATTTTTGCCCTCCTATGACGGAGTCCACAATACAATTTTCTCCACTAAATAATTGTTTTATTTAAAAGCAAGTAAGATAATCTCTCTGGGTCTCAATTCCCTCTTCCTTAAAATAAAGATGGTAATGTCAGTTGTATAAGTTCTTATCACTACTCCAAAGCTATATCTAGTTATTTAGTTCTCATTTCTGTGGGTCAGAAATTTGGGCTAAACTCTGTTGGGTGGTACTTTGGACTTTAATTAAATGTCCTTAAGCGTCTGGGGCTAGCCATTCATTAGCATGGTGACTACTTCTGGGTCTGCTTCTGGAGGGTGACTGGCTGTCATTTGAGGCATGTCTGGGTCACACATCTCTCTTCTTCCACTAACCTCACCCATAAATATTTTTGCAACAGCTTAGTCTAGGGAGTAACTACACCACCTTGCTTTTGTTGCATTATATTGACCAAGCAAAACAAATCTAATCTAAATGCAACTATCCACAAAGGAATCTCATGCCTTCATGGAAGAAGCATAGAGGGAAGGTTGAGAGTGGGGATCATCTTTTTAGTCTGCTTCTCTAGCAAAAAGCTAAATTTCAAGAAAACACAGCAAATACAGGAACCCAAGTTGTGAATTTAAGACAGAACATATGGCTTACCGTATCTTGAGTTCATATCAAAAAGAGATTAAACTTTTCAAGTTCTTAAGATGTAGAGGTGCGATTTTCATCTAGGTCCTCCATTTCCTAACTGCCGAAATACATTCTTATGAATAGAGATGTCTTTATTCTTAAAATATGGTTAATACCTATGTTTATACTCTTTGTCATTGTTATTATGAGGCTGAAGTAAGATAGTTTATTAAATTTCATTACAGAGGATTAACATTGCAGGTACTTCATGAGTATCTATTGTAATTCACTAACTTCATTATGATTTTCACCACCAGGTTATTAATGGGTCACACTGGACAAATTAATGAATTAGGAACTAAAAGTAAAATAATATAATAGAAAACAGACTAAAGTAGAAGATATATTGTCAGGAGTTGGATTCTAGATCTGTGTGACCTTAGCAAGTCCCAGCATGTCTCTGGACCTGTGATGTTTTTAAGGAAAGGATGTTTTCAGGCCTAAAATGTCATTCTGCCCCAAGAAAACTGTCAAAAAAGTTACTTCCTCATTTTCATTTTCCAAAATGTATTACTGTTTGCAAAATAATCTTGTATAATCCCTCTCGTGTCAGAGCATTTCAGTGCAAACAAAGGCAATCAAGCAAATGTCATATAACGCAGATTTGTGTGTTTAAGTCTTCAGGGAAGTGGGCAAGGTGGGGAGGTCAAACAGAGGTGGACCAAAAGTGAGGAGACCCATCATCGTGCTTGTGAAGTAGCTGTGAAGACCTCGACATATCATTAATCATATCTGTTCATGAGGTTTGTTATGCATTTATTCCATATGATTATTTTAAGGTATAACAGTGTGTTTTAAATGTACATATAACAAGTTTAAGAATAGAAATTTACTTAAATGTACTACAGATGAAATCACACAACTCTGAAATTGAGTTCCTTTAATTAGCTGACTGTGTGAATTATAAAGAATATGTGATGTAACTCAATATACTAATGTACCTTTTCATGTCATAAACTGTTCTGATTAGTGCCAGTGGCTCCCAATGACAAGAAGGTGTCCTGCCATCAAATAGTAGTGCAGAACTCCACCAGATAATGCTGAAAACTTTTATTAAGGGAATGGAAAAAGAAAGGAAAATATGAAATAGTGGAAGTTTCTTTGGACAAAAGTTGAGTAAAAAGGATTGACCTTAGGGTAGAAAAGTTTCTTAAGTTGGGAAATCATACCTTGAGCTGAGTCTGGGAATTTGTTCACAAACCTATTAACTTTTCTATAGCATTCCATTAAACATCACAAGTAGTTTATTCCCTTACCATCTGGGCCAGTAGGCCAAATTCTGCCCTAAATTTCTCATTCTTATATTCATTCTGACTGTTTTGATTGATCTTTATGATTCTTTTTTTCAAAAGTAATTTATTTTTTTACCATTCTTATCAGAGATGTCCTTGCTATTCTCATGATCTTTTATGAGAGATGTCCAGCCCAAAAGAGGGAAGGAAAAGAAACTTATGGCAAAGTACTTTTGTGATTCTTTGCAGAGAGGACAGAAGAACTTTTCCTGTATGTGTAGCTTTGGGTAGTGACATTACATTGGAGCTCCAGCTTCCTTATCTGTGAAATGGGATAATGATGATAAATGCTATTGTGTTTTTTATCCCTAACAAAGTATCTTTTACATACATTATCTCATCTAACCTTCACAATGATCCTGTGAGGCAGATATCATCACCCCCAACAGCATTTCGTAATGGTACTACACAAATCCACGAAGATGAAGATGAATTACTGTACCAGTCAAAAATGTCTGGAGGAAAAATTACTTGTTAATAGCAACAGTTCTTTCTATAGCTCCTACCATATGTCTATCACCTAGTGCTGTATCCACCACTGTTCTCCATAATAAGGGTAGAGCAATGAACAAGATAAAGCATACCCCTGCCCTTAGAAAGCTTATGTATATGAATGAGTGGAGAAAATTGTGAATTAGGAACCTAAATAATAAGCAATATAATTCAGACAGGAAAATGGTTCCACAAAGTTTATAAACAGGGTTGTGAGATATAAAAGGAATGGAAGTGT
Organism: Arctocebus calabarensis; assembly: GCA_963573935.1. Lineage (NCBI taxonomy): Eukaryota > Metazoa > Chordata > Mammalia > Primates > Lorisidae > Arctocebus > Arctocebus calabarensis. Next base: position 15,047 of record CAUYON010205719.1, on the reverse strand, counting down.
CTTGGATATACTATAGCAAGGATAATTAGGAGGAGACTTTCAGAGCAAGTGATGATTTTTCTGAATGTTGAGAAGGAGGTGATAAGTTCTAAGGAAAAGTAGCTTCCATACAGGGACAAGAGCAATGACAGACCCCTAAGGTGGGAGTGTATTGGTTTATGTCCAGTGGTCAGAAACACGCACTATAAACAATGGGGAAAAATGTTGTAATAACTTGATTTCACCTTCTGCTTTCAAGAAACAGAAAGTTAAATAGTTCAATAGTTCCACCCATTGAATCTCTAAAGAAATAGGCTTAGATATACCATTTTATTCTTTATAGATACATAACAGTTCAACGTACTTGTGGGGTACATATTACCTTTTGATACAAGCATACTATGTGCAATGTTCAAATCAGGGTAACTGGGATATCTATCAGCTCAAACATTTATTATTTCCTTGTGTTAGAAACATTTCGATTACACTGCTCTAGTTATTTTGAAATACACAATAAGGTATTGTTAACTACAGTCCCCTATTGTGCTACTGAACAATGGATCTTATTCCTTCTAGCTAACCTTATTTCTGTACCCATGAAGCAACCCTTCTCATCTCCTCCTCCCCACTACCCTTTCCAGCCTCCAGTAACCATTATTCTACTCTCCAAATCAAAATTCATTAACTACCTAAATGTAGAACATGAAAGTATGAAAATATTGAGGAAATATTCCAGGTCTGGGCAAAGATTTCTTGAGTAAGACGTCAAAAGCACAGACAACCAAACGAAAATGGACAAAACACATCAATTTGAAAAGCTTCCGCATAGCAAAGGAAACCATAAAGTGAAGAGACAACCTATCCAATAGGAAAGACATTTGCAAACTGTTCCATTGAACCAGAATATGTAAGAACTCAACCCGGTAGTGAAAAAAAAAAAAAGAAAGAAAGTCTGATTTAATGAGCTAAAGGTCTATTCAAAAGAAAATATGTGAGTGGAAAACAGATATATTAAAAGTTGCTCAATATCAATAATTATTGAAGAAATGGCGATCAAAACCACAATGAGACATCATCTCACACCTCTTGTGATAAAATGGTTTTTACTGGCAAGGATGCACTTATATACTGTCAAAGATGTAAATTCCTACAGTTATTAAGGAAATAAGTGTGGAGTGACTTCAAAACTTAAAAACATAACTACCATATGATCAATCCCATTACTTGGTATATACACCAAGGTGATGAAATCAGGGTGCAAAAGAGATTATTTGCCCCTCTAAAGTTCATTTCAGCATTAATCACAATAGCTAAAATACAGAATCAACCTAAATCTCCACCAGTGGATTGGTGTGTAAATAAAAATATGGTCCCTATACACCAGGGAATATTATTCTGTCATGAAAAATGAAATCTTATCACTTGCAACAGCATGATGGAGGTGAAGGACATGATAAGAGAAATAAGCCAGGCAGAGAAGGGCAAATATCACATGTTCTTATTCACATGTGGGAGCTAAAGAAATTGATCTCATGAAGATAGAGAGTAGAATGATGGTTCCTTCTTATAATTGGAATTACTCTACAACCTCTGTATTAACTATGTTTTCAGCTTACCAATGTATGTTGACTTTCTAAAAACCAATGTATGTAGAATTTCTTTATAGTACTAATAATTGCAAAGTATTCATTGGAAGACTTTTACCAAAAATTATTAACTAATTATTTTCAATTTACACTTCTGTGGTTGCCAACTACTCACAACTTTAAGCATCATGGCAATAAACACCTTAGTACAGCTATCTCTCTCAGATCATTCCCTTAAGAGAAACATTGAATGGTCAGTCAAAGCATATAGGTAAATATTGAAACTTGGGAAATATTATAAGATTATAATCTTAAAAACTACTAATGTATATCTGTATTAATATTATCACTCTTAGAAAAATTTTATGAGGGAAGAAGACTGAAAATACCTTGATGAAAAAATGAAAAAAACAAAAAATGTGTTAAATTTCAGCCCAAAAAATAAAAAGGAAAAGAGTGATTGGTTAGACGGGGCTGATGCTACTCTCAATTATTCATAGAGGTCCAAAACTCAATCCCGTTTAACATGTGTTTTTTTTTACATTACCAAATAGGCTAAATCCGTTCTCCTCTGGATATTGACAATGGTATATTGATAATTTCCCAATTGTTTTTCTTATTGGAAATCATCAAATGGCCATCTTTTACTTTTGTACATTTTTCTACACTAGATTATTTTAAATGTGCCTCACCATTTCCAAAAGATCTTTAAATGTTGAAGATATCTCCCACGGTCATGTACTTTCATACAGATTACGATGTAAGTGTTTTAAATACCCTCAGAACAAAGTTAAGCACACAGGAATTCTATCTTTTTGTTTCCTTTGTCTTTACCTGACACCACCATTTGATTTCAACTGCTTGGGTTCTATCATTCTTGACAAATACTGCAAGTAGGTAGAACATAACCACATGGAGGCCAAAGCTGTGCTAGTGGCTTTGATTTTTCAAAACTTGTAATGTAAACTCCTCTCTTAGGCAAACATCATGTGTCCCACCTTGTGTCCCTGGGAAAGGCATTTATGGCTCAGGACAATGAAATACACTCATAGAAAGACACCTCATTGCATGAGCCTTTTTATTTTCCCAAATGGGTCAGTGTCACCTTAGCATGTAAACGATGACACATTACTAAAGAAGACCCGTTGAGAAAATGTTTTTAAGGCTACCCAATTGCCAAAAGTCAGGGATCAAACTAAAACTTTACAGAAGCTGTCGTAAACATGTTCCATGGTCATGGATATCTTTGTGAGCAGCAAAGTTGATCACATTGAATAATTCAAACATGTCTGACTTAAGAAAACAAAAATGAAAACAAATATAACCCTTCTCCAAAAAGAAATCTGCATATCGAATTCTTTCATTCTTTAAGAAATATGACATATTTTAAGAAATCCTGATAATAAGGAATAGTTCTGTCATCTGTGAAAACTTTCTGTATAATTTCCATATACTAGCAAATCTGAATACATCTGCTATTAAAAGCACAAGTGTGCCCCCTTCTGAATAAATGAAATATTGAGTCCTATATTTGCACTTAAAATAATCAACTCCCTTCTTTCTGGACCTAACTGAATAAATGCACATGGGCAAATATTAATGGAATGTTTTAAGAGCAGAATTTTTCTAGAAACATTTATGATTAGAGAAGTTTAAAAAATATTCAAATAATGTTTGTCATGTCTTTCCATATTTATTTATTTGTTTTCAATAGCTGGAATGTTCTAAAATAAAGCACTCAAGAAGAAAGTTTGATCTTATTCTAGACAAAGTATCAAAGGCCAGGAAGCTGCCCAACTCAAAGTGAAGAGTTAGGCTGACAGCTGGCAACTGTGCTAGAAACTGAAATGGTGCTGATATGTCAGGAAAAAGTCAAATGTCCTTCCACTGAGAGGGTGGCTACATAAGCTAAGCAGCTGTGTTGGCTTTGACTTCTATATTGTTTTCTTTGTTTTACAGCTGAGGAAATAGTCTCAGAATGATTAAGTAGGTTTTGGAAAATTATTTAATAACCAAGCCATACTTTTCGACACTTAGCCAAGTGCTCTACCTACAGGAAAAGATAGTGATCCTAGTGAACTATTCGGGTAGTTTAATACATATTTGATTGATTCCATCTTTTAAACCATTCATTTCAACCTATATCCTTCTTTTATCTCTCCTTCTGCAAATTCATAACCAAAAGCTTTTTTTTTTTTTTTTTTTTTGGCTAAAGTATGGCACCACATTTGGCTTGCTTCTTTTAGCCAGGGCAACACATGACTATTTTTATTTACCAAGAAAATAAAATGTTGATAGTGATAATGACAATGGTGACAGCAGCAGTTGCAGTAATGACAATGGCAGTGCACTTTCAGTAATGACAGTATTAGAGGTTGACAGTTAAATGATGGCTTAAATTATAGTTAAATGATGTTAAGTCATCAGAATAAACAGAAATGAACATATAGATAAGCTCTCCAATTTATAGTCAGAAAATGCTATTCTTTGCTTTATGTTTTCTGTTAATGGAGGCAAAATATTCTTCCTTATAAAAGCTATATAATATGTAATTATAAAAAGGTATTCTTTTAAGCAGAAAGTAGACTAATTGAGCCTATAGCTGCTATAGCATGTTTCAGTGGGGTGGGCAGATAAATTAGTTACCATTCTTCCCAAATACCTTATTTTTAACAAGTTAAGAAAAGACACATCTTGATGAAATTTGTGTAAATATCTAGGATATTTGTTTCTTTAACAACCCTATCTTTGCCATTTGACTTAATTCAGATTTGATTTTTTACATGGTAGGTAAAATCTATATCTTCAGACAATGACATAAATCATTCTTATTTTACACATTTTTTCTTAAGAATTTCCAGGAAACATCAACTTCTGATGGTATCAGAACTTTGAATGAAATAAATACAAGTTTTTGGATGGCATAAATGTAATCAGTGGTAAGTGAAAATTCTTTTCTATCATCAGTCCTTCATGGTTATATGAAGATTCTATATAGAATAGAATTCTACGTAAAAAGAATAGAATCTATGTAGAATCTTTTCAGAACTACATTTAAATCTGTATTCATAAAGTCTTTGTAATACTGCATTAAGAAACTTAGAACGTATTGCATCTTTAAATTGCTGCCCTCAATGGGATAAAACTGACTGATAAAAGCACATTTATAAATGTCAGTTGCAATATGGCTTACACTTTTGCTAATGATCAATCCCCAAATTAAATCAATCATTGTACAAATATCATTATCAAACTGTGAAATGTTTACAGCAGCTCTCCTCTTCTCCCCCAAGTTACATCACTAACTTGTGCAAATATTTATGAACATTTAACCCATACTTCCTCTTGCCTATTAAAAGATTCCAATTCATCAATTGCATTTTGACTAGCAACCTATTACTTGACCAACATATTTATTTTCAGAAAACGTTTATTGAATCAATGTATGTAATGAGCTCTTTGACTGAATTAATAAGCATTGTATATTCATTGCCAAAAATATGTTTTCAACTAAAACATACCCTATGATCATCAATTCACAGAGTTATTGCTGATTATTCATAATTGTGCAATGAACCATCTTGTAGAATAAACAACCTCCATAGTTTTTATTTAGAAAAACTTTAAAACATTCAGACTAGTAATTACATTGAATAATAGCTTCATTTAAATTGTAAAAGAATTCTAGTGGATTGTTTATTTCATTTCAACTGTGTGATATGTTTCACACAGAAAGGAGCTATACATACTCATGAATCAATATGTACAGTGAAGAATTGAGATTGAAAATAAATGTATTTTATTCCACTTTTTTTAAATTGAGCCTAGTCTTCCCATAGCTACCACTGCAACCTCTATGTCATACGTATGTCACCTTTTCCCCAGATGCTTGAAAGACAACTTGTGTTTTCTACCTAAGCATGATTTACATATGAACACTCTCTTTAGTATTATCGCCCTTTATCAGGGGGTAGTCTATCTTTATTTTGTGAATTTTTGCTGTATTTGTCAGTATGGTATCCAATTCCCTCTCTCATCTAACTGCAAATCACTTTCATTTGTGAATTTTGTATCTGTAAATCACTAAGTATCCTGATATGCTGCAGACATGACTAATCACCATATTCTCTTCCCTTGACTACAGAGATTGGCTCATGAATGGACACCAGTTAAAACTGGTTCGATACCTTTAAGTTGTCACACATTATAACAACAATGATATACCACTACACCCTGATTAGAATGGCTAAAATCCCAAACACTAACAACAAGCAATGCTGGATAAGACATGGAGTAACAGAACATACTCATTCTGGTATGAGTGAAAAGCAGCATGGTCAGTTTTGGAGATGGTCTCGTAGTTTCTTCCTCCCAAAGCTAAACATTATATTACCACATGAACCAGCAATTAATCTCAATATTCATTAGAATAATTTTAAAACATACGTCCACACACACATGTAAACAAATTTTTATTGTAATTTTATATATAATCGCCAAAATTTGGAAGCATTCAGGATCCCCTTCCACAGGTGAATACAAAAAATAAATTATGGTATATCCTTACAGAAGAATATTCCTCAGTGATTAAAACAAACAAGGGAGCTCTCCAGCCATGCAAGAAAGGAACTCAAATGGGTATTGCTAAGTGAAAAAAGTCAGTGTGAAAAGGCTACATATCATATGATTCTAACTATATGATATTTAGGTAAAAAGCAAGCCTAGCAGCAGTAAAAATATTACCTACTGGTTGACAGCTCTTTGACAGGCAGAAGGGAAGGATGACCAGGTGGAACACAGAAATTTTAGGACAGTATTTTGTAAGAGACTATGGTAGTATGTACACGCCATTATGCATTTATCAAAACCTATACAACTCTACAACATAAAGGGTGAACTCTAAGGTAGCTATTGACTGTAGTTAAATAATACCGTGCCAAAACTAGCTCATCAATTGTAATGAATGTACCACAGAATAGATAAAACTGTGTGGAGGAGTAGAGGATATTTGGGGACTCTCAGCATTTTCTGATTAATTTTTCTGTAAACCCAAAAATACTCTAAATAAGATAAACCTTATTACATCCAGAACACAGGTAAAAACAACTGGTGAAATGAATCATAATTCCAAAAATTCCATTTGAATTACTTGGAAAGAAAATCACATAAAAGACTACTTTGGGGATACCACACAAAAAAGAGGCCTTTCATCAATAAGGCCAATATCAAATATATTGAGGTGAATGATAGAAGAGGAGAGACCAAGAGAGCTCTTGCATCTTCTCAGACCTTGAACTCATGGCTAGCTCTAAGTCTTTCCTTTATGTAAGCCAGAAGAACGTCTTTAGGCCAGATGAAGTTGGGTCCTGCCACTTGCAACCCAAAGACTCCTAGATAGTACAGCTCTATAGGTACAGATTAATATTGTTGTGCTCGATTTGGATTATGAGTTAGAATCATAGATTATTTGTATAATGGGGAAGGTAACATGTTCTCTTCTTTTTATTATTTCAGATTAACATGAAGGTACATACGATTAGGTTGCATCATTTGCATTTGTCAGGAAAAGTCCGAGTTGTATTTGAGTACCTTCCCCAGAAGGTGTGCCACACACCTCCATATTGTACCCATAAGTGGGAGCTTACCAACTCCCTTCTCCCTTCCCCCTCCCCACTTCTTGAATTTAATTGTGTCTTTCCTCTCATATGGGCCTGTAGCTGTTCATCTACTAGTTTCACATTAATATTGAGTACATTGGATACTTGGTTTTCCCTTCTTGTGATGCTTTACAGAAAAGAATGTGTCTCAACTCCAGCTAGGTTAATACAAAAGATGTAAAATTTTCATTGTTTTTTATAGGTGAATAGTATTCCGTGTTATACATCTACTACAGTATATTAGTCCACTCAGACATTGACGGACACTTGGGTTGTTTCTACATATTTGTGATTGTGAATTGAGCTGCAATAAACATTTGCATGCAAATGTTTATGGTAAAATGATTATTTTCCCCCTCCCAGGATAGATACCAAGCAATGGGATTAGAGGATCAAAGGGAAAGTCTACTTTTAGCTCTTGGGGGATTCTCCACACTTCTTTCTCAAAAGGCTATGTTAGTTTGCAATCCCTCTAACAGTGTACACGTGTTCTGGGAAGGGAATATTTTCAAAGAAAAAAGATAATAGACTCCAAAAATTCATTTAAGGCAATGACATGGATTTTATCTAAGTGGTGTGGTTTATACAGGGTGTGACAAAGCTCTAGGCAGTCAGTGGAATTCCCAGTGGCTTGAACAAGTGAAGGCAATAGGTTGGCATAGACAATGAGCAGGCAAGACACCCAAACTCAGCAAAAATAGCTCCTCTTGTTATTTTATTTTCTGGGCATCTTTATGAGCATATCTTTGAACAAAAGAATGTACAGTTAAGGCAAAGTTTGAAAATGGTTACATTGGATGTGGGCAGCTCCCATGTTCAGACTTTACTCAATTATAGAGAAGGCTCCCAAGAGGAAGACTTAAAAATACATGAATAATATATGAATTATAACCTTGAAATTGAATTTAGTGGGAGCTTGTTGTTAAACAGATCAATTGGCTGGTTCAGAATAACTGGCCAACTTTCTTCAAAGAAACAGCCAGCGTCTACAGGAATAGGGAGATCTCGGTACCTCGGCAGACCCAATTCTGTTGTCCTCATGCAGTATGGAAAAGGAAAAACAAAAAGACATCTATACAGAAGTGTCATGAGAGCAATTACCAAGTGACACTGCTCTCAATGTGTAACCTACAGATCAAGGGTCTGGTTCTATGAAGAATCTCTCAAGATGGTCTTTCCAAATTGCAGCTTCTGTCTGGTGCCTAGTATACCAGGCAACTTCACAGAACAGAGGAATGGATGACTAGTGCCTTCTGGAGCTGCTCAAACTGGTGAGCCTGTGGCTGTCATGCTAACATGAGTACTTCAGCCCATATTTTGCCATCTATTAGGGGTGAGCATTTGTCTCAACACCATGATGGTAAAATGATCTCTTGCCAAAGCCATGCTCAAAGTCATCTTGGATCCCCTTGGAATCTGAGACCATCATCTTTCAATCCAGCCTGAAATCATCTTTTCCTACCAAAAACTTTCTCAAGGCAACCTCTGTAATGTTTAATGTAATTTTTATATAGCTAATATTACATATTAATATATTCATTGTTATATTATCATTCCTGTTCAACAAAATACTTGATTTCTAACCAACATTTTCGAGTCATATGAAAGACTTCCTACAGCTCTAGTGTTGCTGATATAACAATAATGATGACAAATAATAATAATAATGATCACTTATACCATAGAGAAGTTCTTAAGGACTTTATAATATATCATCCCATGTTAGGAGCTTCCAATTTTTTGATAAAACATCAACTGACTTCTCTAAGGTGTCCTGAGGATTCCTCCTCCAAATAACTGTCTATTTAACAGGTACAATCGACAATTCTGCCAACTGGGATTCCTGCTGCTAATAGAGTTTCCCATATTGTTGTGTAGGAAGCAATCGTGACATCAACTTCTGAACCAACCATGGAAATAGCAGATCTCACACACACCTACTCCCCACAAATCATCATGAACAGTTTCCCTCTTTCATATTTGTAGAAAGGGGGAGCAGATTATTTGTGTTACTTGAGTGGGTGGGGATAAAAATTCTCCAGCTATTTCTTGCACATCACAGCCATGGAAAAGATTTCACGAAAGATTTGAAGCAGAAACGGATAATTTTGGACTCAGATCTTGCCTCTACTGCTCTCTCAGGAAGGGTGCATAATAAGAATGTTTTTCTGTTCATCCCAGAATTCTGGTAACTGTGTCAGAGAATGAGGATTAATCTGATTTATGAAAATCTCTTTTTAGTCATACGAAAGATGGAAAGCAATTTTTATGAGCATTCTGAATGGTGTTTTTTGATGTCAATGGTATTGAAGATGAAAAAAAAAAGCAGGTTAAAACTGTCCTTTCTTTTTCATTAGTTATATTTAAAAGCTAATATTCATGGAGCAGCATCTCTACTTTCATAAGTGTACATCCTTCAAAGAATAGTTTCTAATAGATTGAAATATGTAAGAAATTTGCTGCAGACTTTCTTTCTCACCAAACACATTTATGTGATTTTGAATATGCTTATTCACCATTCTGTGTAAAAAATAATCTTCACTGTAGCTTAGTTTTCACCCGTAAGATTTTGATGCCTAGAATATTCATTTGCAAGGTAAACATGGTCTTACAGAAGCCTCCAAAGAAACTGCTACAGTTCTATTAAAATCTACACATGTATATGTCAGGCTCATATACATGAGTTCAATGCATGTGTCTTTATAGATAGAAGCTAATACTTTTATTGTAAGATGGGAATAATATCATGTTATATTTATAAGAAAATGCCTAATCAGGGTCAGAAGCTCATGTTGTTATTAAATGAGGTGGAAGACTGTTACTTCATTGAAGAAGGATGTGGTGAGGATGAAGTCAAATAAATGCAGTCAATCATAAGGCAGCAGAAGAAGTCTTTCTTTTTGATGTTTCTTTTTTTTTTTGGAGACAGAGTTTTATTTTGTCGCCCTCAGTAGAGTGCATTGGCCTCATAGCACATAGCAACCTCAAACTCTTGGGCTTAAACCATCCTCTTGCCTCAGTCTCCTAAGAAGCTGGGACTGCAAGTGCCTGCCACAATACCCAGCTAGTTTTACTTTGTTTGTTTCTTTGTTTTTTGTTTTATGTTTTTAGAGATTGGGCCACTTTCTCAAGCTGATCTCAAACTTCTGAGCTCAAAGGATCTATTTGCCTCAACCTCCCAGAGTGCTAGGATTACAGGCATGAGGCAATGTCCCTGGCTTTTGTTTCTGATTTTTAAGACTTCAAAAGAAATTATAGATTCATAGCAAAATTGGGATGAAGTCACAGAGATATATCTCCTTCCTAGAGATATATATACTTCCATACATACTTCCTACTCCATCAGGAGCATCCCCCAGTGTAGTAGTAGCATTCCCCAGTGTAGTGGTAGCATCCCCCACTGTAGTGGTACATCGGTTACAATTAGTGACCTTACATTGAATCATCACAGCACCCAAAGCTCGTTGTTTTCCTTCGGGTTCAGTTTAGGTGTTGTACATTCTATAGTTTGGACAAATATATAATGATATGTATCCACCACTGTAATGTCATAGAGAATCATTTCACTGCTCTAAAATTCCTCAGCATTCTGCATATTCATCCCTCCCTTCCCCCACCCCTTGGCAACCTCTGATACTTTTTTGATCTCCATAGTTCTGCCAGATATTTTCTTTCCACCAGTTTAAGGAGCTCCACCATGTAAAAAGTAATGCCCTTTTCTGGTGGACTTAGCTCACCTGTTTTCATATGACAAAATTCTAACTCTGTTTCATTTAAGAGAATATCCTTTATTCAAATGTTATAAATCAAGTGAGAATATTTTAATGTATTTCAGTTGCTCATTATTTCAAATTCACACAGTTCAATTTATAAAAATGCACTATCATGCAGGTTGAGGTGCCCAACACACGAAATGTTCTCTCACATGATAAATCTGACCTTTTGCGGTAGCTGCCGTCGTTCACGTTGTACGTCACTAATCTCCTTGCCCACTTCATCAAGGAGCATAGAAATAATTTTCACTAGAGTAGAATAGGTTATATGTATTGGCCTTGCCCCTATGAAGACACATTTAACTTATTCTTTTGGCATCAGGTCAACCATGTGAGACACGAGTAGAGCAGATATCTAATTTTATTCTTCTGCTTCTAAACAGAGGACACAGAAGGGCATTCCATCCATAAGAGCAATTTAAACAGTGGACACAAAAGGGCACTCTGTCTATAAGAACAGCTCTTTATACTGCACATTTTATGCTGTCCTGTCAAAGAATGACTTTAGTTTTATGCAACTCAGAATGTACCTAAAACAGGAGTTAGGAAGTATTAAATATTAAGACATTTTCCACTGGAGTATTTTTGAGCTAGTAAGGAATAATTTCAGCAGTTCATAATCTAGTCTATTCAAATCTATAACTGAAGACCTTTTGCCACAAAGGGGTATATTTAATTGAATATCCAATTTCGAATCACATAGGCTACAGCCCAGTCTACCAAACCCTTAATACTACATGATTAGCTTGGCATGTGTAATTTTGCCTAAATGTTTATGAACTTAAGGTCACTGTATGAGGTTTAATGAGAAACATGGTACCAAAGAGAGTCTCATTTGTGATTCTTTTGGTCAAGACCTTCAGATCTGGAATCAGATCACCTGGGTTTGTAACCTAGTTTGGCCACTTACTAATTGTACAAATTTCTTTACACATCTTTAAAATGGAAATTTTAGTATGAATCTCATAGTAGGTACATTGCAAGGACTCAGAGAAAATGAAATGCATAGCATAGACAATGCTCAATAAATTTTAGCCATTCTGATTAATATTATCATTATCTGTCCAGACTATTTGTAAATAAATGATAATGTGTAACAAAACTTTCTTCAAAATACTGTCTGCTTTGTGTTCAATGTGCTGGTTCTTATTATTTTCGTCATTTCTCCAGAATTAAAAAAAAAAGTATTTTGAAAATATATTACAAGACGTGTCTAAATTGCATGGGCCTAAACAATGTATTTTTCAAGGAATGTGTGGGTGAAATCTAGAGTAGGCTGGCATTCCCCTGAAATCTCAAGTGGATTATGGCCCCCAAATTCAGCTCCCCCATTTTAATGCACATCTATGGTAGCAAAGGGGGATTGGAAGACCCAGAGAGTAGATACAAAATAGTCTATTCTAGGAAATGTCTAGTTAGAGATCTGCAGCTTAGAGACAAGGATATAAATAAAACTAGAAAGTAATTGATAGTTGCCCCCACAGATACCCTATAGCTGCAGGAACCTTGACCTGAAGGCTGTAACTTTCCTTCTTTAAATTTCCCCCAAGGTATTCTTTGATTTGTAGCCTAGTTCTACTCTGTCCTTCAGCCTGATAACTTTCTCACTTAAACAAAGAACTGCCTGTTTAATTGAAACACGAAGCTGTTACCTTTTTATTTTTTGCTTTATGTAAACAGCTCCCGATTTTCTAAATAAATAGCCCTAAGTACTGGGCTCAGGATGGCTCCTGTTAGCCTCACAAGGGACTGATACAATGTTGTCCCTCAAGCATGGTTCAGAACACTATATGTGTGTGTAACTTTTGTAGCCTTTCTTTCTCTTTTTCTGCCAAACCCCAGGTGGCTGGGTATGGTCCCTGTGCATGAGGCCTGCCCGTCCACCACACTGTGACTGGGTTCCTGGGTTGCTAAGAATGTACACAGGGTTTAATAGCCTGCCGTCCAACAAAATCTTTGCAAGGGAATTAGTTACCTAACATGTTAGGGAATGTGGCAAAGCCATTGTTTCTTTATCTGAAAATGAGAGTTTTAGAACCCTCTTGGGAAACTACCCTCTCAGAAAATGTTTTCCTAAAGTCCTTAAGAATGAATTCGATCAATAAAATCCACAGTTCTACACAAGTAACAGATTAAATGTGAAGTTGCTATTATCCCACTAATATCTGCAAATGGAAATGAGAATTGAGAATAATTGCCAATCTGTATTCTCTGTGTGGCACAAAATCTCTTTAGGTCACAACAGAGGAAATTCAATTGGCATAAAGCTATTTTTCCCATACTTCTCTCTGTGTCTCAAACCATAGCTCATTATTATTCCTAGTAATATGAAGTGGGACAATTAGGTTTGCAAACTTGTTCTAGAAAAAGTGCTATTTGGTGCAATGAGTTGCTGAATATCACTATGATTACCATCAAGTCACTCCCTTTGGGAAGCTATGTACAGACCCCAGTGCCTAGTCCACCCCTTAAAAGCAATTTCGGAATTTCTTTTTTTGGAATTTCCATCAAAGCTGTGTATTATATTTGATGTCCTGAATGTCATCAAAATGTCTTCCTTTCAATATTTCCTTTATCTTTAGATAAAGAAAAAAGTCATCGGGGACCAGATCCAGTGAGTAGGGAGGGTGTTCCAATTCAGTTGTTTATTTACTGGTTAAAAACTCAGACAATGCCATGTGAGCTGGTGCATTGTTGTGATGCAAGAGCCATGAGTTGTTGGCCATGATTTTCAGTTAAGTTTTTCCTAACTGTTTCTTGCTTTATACTTACTTGATCTACTGTGCTGTTCACAGTCAGCTGGACACTTTTTGTGCACAATTTGACAATCTTTTATAATACTTCTGTCAGTTCTGGTCATTACTGAACCTCCTGACCTCACTTTATTAGTGACACTTTCTCTCCACTCAGAAAAACGATTATTCCATTTGTATACTGTTGTTTTCTTCATGGAATTATTCCCATAAACTTGAACTATTATGTCCCTGCTTTTATTTCCATTCTTGCCAAGTTTAATAGAAAATGTATCAGTGCTCAGTTTGTTCAGTGCTCTAATTCAAGCTCTGACATTCTTGTAAGAGCACACAAAAATACACAACAATAATAGTCAACACCACTTAGCAATTACCACCACATGTCCATGTGAACACAACTATGAATGAGGTACTAATCCACCAAGGTTACAAAACCGTACTTAGTTCTTTGTACAGTTCTGCCAGTGTAAGCACATGGTGGCAAGTTTGTGAACTTAATCGTCAGACCTATATTTACAACACACAGGCACCTCAAAACAAAAAAAGTGCTGGGATCTTTGTGTTTGTTTCTGGGTTTTTGTTTGTTTATTTGTTTTAATAAAGTTCGTCATGAGGCAAGAGAATTGTCTAAGCCCAGGAGTTGGAGGTTGCTGTGAGCTGTGTGATGCCACGGCACTCCACCAAGGGCGATAAACTGAGACTCTGTCTCTACAAAAAAATAATAAAAAAATAAAGTTCTTCATTCACATACAAGGATTGTGTACCAAATTATTAGTATCAACTTTCTTAAATTTGAAGAATGTTCGTACTAACGAGTTCACTTTTTCCATCTGGGGAAATGTGCCTTTCCTCCATAGGCATTCTGGGAAAAGTTTTAAAGCACGGGGCTCTGAGTACCAGCTCTAAGTTCTACTCTAATTCAATTACTTTCTTCATCTTTCTTCAGTTTTCACAACTTTAAAGTGAGGTTGGAGATTATACAAATGTGGCAAAATGGTCAGCATAAGTACCTGGAATATAACTAAGCATGGAAATTGTGTGTGTGTATTTGGATGTTTTGTTGTTTGTCTATTTGTTTTCAGGCAATTCTTTTTTTTTTTTTTTTTTTTTTAATAATTTAACATTACTGTATTTCCTTATAAGAGGAAGGTTTCAAGGTTTCAACAAATTTTACAGGTGTCAATTAACCCTTGTTCAAATTGGGCACACAAAATCTAGCATCATGGGAGTTTTATTTATTTGGAAGTGAATTTTTAACTATCAATACAAATGCCAAGATACTACACAAAAACATCCACA
>CAUYON010205715.1:0-11897 GCA_963573935.1 Arctocebus calabarensis | reverse complement strand
TAAGAGTCGTCTTCACTCATAATTGGATAAATACTCCACAAATTAATAACTTAAAAAGGTCTATGAACACTATATTAAGTTTATACTAGCTTTTATGTCATACTAACTAAAAGAAAACTTTTTTTTTCAATTAAGCTGATTTAATCTGTGTGTTTCTCTAGGCTAATTTCTATTATTGAACATGAGGGACACAAAGTCGTAACTAAGTTTCTTAAATGGAGCATAAAAATTTTCTTCTTTCTGTAGTTTTGTAACACACACCAATTAAAAACATTCCACATTTAAAATCACTCTAAGAAATCTGGGGCTGTAGAATACAATCAGCAAACCCTATGTAATGGGTTAGAAATTTATATAAGTCCATCAATTCCTTTTGTCTAATACTTTATTTTCTGTTATTTCCTAGAAATGATGTGAGAGGTTAAGTATAAATCACTTTTTTTTTTTGAGACAGAGCCTCAAGCCCTGGATAGAGCGCAGTAGCATCACAGCTCACAGCAACCTCCAATTCCTGGGCTCAAGCAAGTCTCTTGCCTCCACCTCCCAAGTAGCTGGGACTACAGGCATCCACCACAACGCCCAGCCATTTTTTGGTTGCAGCTGTCATTGTTGTTTGGTGGGCCCAGGCTGGATTCGAACCCGCCAGCTCAGATGTACGTGGCTGGCGCCTCAGCCCATTGAGCCACAGGCGCTGAGCCAATAAGTATAAATCACTTAAACCAACAAAAAGAAATAAAAGGGGATACTAAAAGGGAAAATAAGAAAAAGTCAATCTAGTAAATCTGAGGATAAGATAGGAAGGTAAAACAACAAACATGTAGATATAGGTATAGATTTATGTAGTGGTGAATGAAGGATACATTATTTCAGAATCATTAATAATCATGATCTGGTTTGGTGAGCCATTCAATATAATTTTCAAGTAAATTATAAGATTGTATGCCCTTTGAAGTAAGAAAAATCTCATTTATTCTTATATCACAAATACAGAATAGTCAGTATTAATTCACCCAACAGGTATTTATTATTATTCTACTACGTAGCAAAAACTTTGCTAAGTAAGCAAAAATAAATGCTTGATGCTGTTTACATACCTAATGAAGTGTGCATTTCTATTGGAATAGAAACTGTGAATGAAAGGGTACTATAAGAGGGAACAGTGTAGGAAGACTTAGTTTTCGTAGGGATCAAAGGACATCTCATATTTGAGCTGTGTTTTTAAGCATAATAAAGTTAATAGGTAAAGTTATGGAGGAAAGCTATGGATCGAAGCACATTTGCACTCTTAAAAGATCATTGAGAGGAAAATAAAAAGAATTAGTCCATCAAAAAGATTTGGTAGTGACCAGGGAGAAGGACAGAAAAACTAAAACAGGTATTTTGTTTCTCCAACCTACCACAGCTATTGGCATAAAGCTCTAAGAGTAATAAGACTATGGAATTTACAATAAGCATTTGGCAAGAATTCCTAAGGGGATCTTCTGCCAAACTTAAAGAAGTTATTCAATCTTAAAAAAACTGAGATGCCATGAAGTTTGTGTATACACACACCCTCACAACCTAAGGTGAAATATATAAAATAGGACTTAGTTGATACCATTTGCTGAATAGCTTTTAAAAGCAGAACACAGCCCAAAGCCTTTCTGGATCTTGGAATTATAACTCAGGATACAGATTACGTTGTAAGAAACTACTGTGAATTTCCACTAGTTTGGATGTAAAATTAAAAAAATTATGAAAGTGCTAATTTTTTTTTTGAATATGCTATTTTATGATGAAGGAAGAGAGGGAGGGATGGAGAAGGAGGGACGGATAGGGAGAGAAGGAAAGAAAGGAGGGAGGGAAGGAGAGAGAGAAAGGAAAGGAATAAAGGGAGGAAAGAAAGAAGAGAGAAGAAGAAAAAGAGAGAAGAGGGAGGGGGGCAGGTGTATAAGTAAGTTCAATCTCTAACATTTTTAACAATTTCCAAATTAAAAAAGACACTTTACATCTTTTGTATTTGGATGGATTTGGAGACCATTCTCCTAAGTAAAGTATTATAAGAATGGAAAAGCAAATATCCAATGTACTCAATACAAATATGAAACTAGTAGATGAACAACTACATGCTCCCATACGCAAAACATATTTAAATTCAACTAGGGGGTGGCAGGAAGAGGGGGAGAGTTTGGTAAACTCTCACCTAATGGGTACAATAACAGGGTATACACCTCCTGAGTGAAGGACTCAACTATAACTTGGACTTTTACCTAATAAATACAAACAATGTAACCTAATCATTTGTATTCATATATTAATCTGAAATTTCTAAAAAAAGAGAGACACATAATGATTGGACTTTGATATAAGCAATCATGATGTAAAATAAACTTACCATGTTTTGTACTAGTGGCTAATACTTTATAAGGTGTCAATTTCAGATCCAGATTTTCTTTCCGTAACAGCTTTTGATTAAAAGATAAAATATTTTAACTAAGTTAGAAGAGTTTTCGAGCAAATATTATAGGAGTTTAACATAATACAGATTTAGGAGGCAAATGTAAATTAACTAAATTAATGAACTTTTATCATCAAAATTAAATTTATTAAGCACTTCCATGATGGTATGCTAAGTTTATGATCTACTCTAATTATGTTAGCAGTTTTCAATGAACAGTAAGGGTTCTTTCTACTACTTATGAAGTATTTTCTAGACATAAAATACTTTGGAACTCAGAAAAAAAGAAATAAGGGCAAAATATTTTTAAAACCAGGGTAAGGAATATAAATTTAAATATAAATAAATAATAAAATAGAGTAAGAAAAAACTTACTACATCTGACACTGACAGTACTCAATTTAGAAAACATTTTTTAATGGCATACATGTGGTTTCTTTTTATACTCATCATAAGAATCATTTTGAAGTGTATACAAATAAGTAAACTTGTTCAAGGTCAAGTGGAAACTGTTGAACTTTATAGAGTTATACTTGAATATTGGAAATACTTCTACCTCTGTGAATAGCATATATGGCAAACCATAGTTTTCTAAAATGAAATAATGTTCCCCATCACTATGAGGTTATTTTCACCTTGTCCATGAGTGAAATGATTTGAAGAATAAGTTGATCTTGGCGTAAATCATCTCCATGCTTAAATATAACTGGATATTTCCCTCCATCTTCTGTCTTAAAGAACAGCTGTGCAGGCATAAGGGCACTCTGGAAAATAAAAATACTATGTTCCAATTTGGATGTAAATTAATGCACAAAGATTTACCATACACAGAAGAAAATGCTGATATGAACAATAAACACACAAGTAAATAGGACCTACCTAACCAAATTGGGCTGTCAGTGAGATACATTAGGGTGCCCTGGAGAGAATAATGAGCTTGCCAATATTGAAAATTCACATGGTATCACATGGTGCAGAGAGCACAGCTCTGAAATCAGTCATGAATATGAATTCAGGCTCTGCTAGGTACCAAATGGATGATCTTATACATGTTTTTTAACTTGTTTCATCACCTGCAATATAAGGTTAATACCCCCTTCTGCAGAGTTGTTAAGACAATCGGAAACGATATAGGTCAAAGGTCTGGCACCATGCCTGACACACAGCAGAAATTCCATATATGTCCATCATCATTATTCCTATTATTAAAGAAATACTGGAATAAATATGATGAAATAGTACAGCATAAAAATATAACAGATGAAAAGTCAAGATCACTGCTTTCTAATTTCAGTAGTACAGGTTGAGTATCCCTTAACAGAAACGTTTGGGACCAAAAGTATTTTGGATTTTGAACTTTCTCATGTTTTGGAATATCTACATATATGTATTGAGATATTTAAGAGATGGGGCTCAAATCTAAGCATGAAATTCATTCTATTTAAAATCCATTTCACATAAATAGAACAGTAATTTTATACTACATATTTTAATAGTTTTGTACGTGAAACAAAATATTGACTATATTTTGACTGTGACCTGACATTAAAACAGGTGTGGAATTTTTTACTTGTGGCATCATCTCAGCACCCAAAATATTTCAGAATTTGTAGCATTTTAGATTTTGTATTTTTGGTTTAGACATGCTTAATCTGCACCTGTTGGGCAGCTTTAAGACTCAAACTTCTCATTTATATAATGAAAGGAGATCTCAAATATCCATCTTTTATTCTGGAATAATTATATATTTTCCCTAGAATCTTTCCTTTAATTACAGAAACCCTCTAAATTAGTTTAAGTGTACGTTTAAATCATCAAAAAATAAAGAAATTAAATTCTCTTTACAAGGGGAAAAATCATTAAAAAAAAAACACATATAAAAAGGCGTGCTAAGAAGACCACTGCTTAGGAGAGAAGCCCTATTGATTTGGATTACTGGGAAAAATTGTTTGGACAAATTTATAATTATCCCCCACAAGAAAAATAAATATGTCAGACAGATTTTAAAAAATAATAATCATCTTAATTTGCATAAACCAAGGGAAATAATAGCATAGCAGGTATCACATAGAGGGCTGAACAGACAAAGCAAATAGCAAAATGTTGTGACAGAACTGGAAATAGTAAATACCCAGCTGTTTACCATAAAATTCTTTCAACTTTGTTGTATGTTTGAAAACTTTCCTATAAAATGTTGGCAAAAAACACACGAAAAATGCTTTAAAGAATATGTTTAGAACTTTTAAACTCAAGTGGGCTAAAATCCTGAACTTTTGATTACCTTAAATTTGAAATTTCCTTTTATCATCCTTGGTGACAAAGTATTTTCTAAACTACCTAAAGCCCTAGTTCACAAAGGTTCAAGAAAAACCTGAAAGTGATCTTCATAAAGACAAGGGACAGGCAGGAGGATTTTTGTTGTGATTTCCCCTTTCACATTCAAAACTGAACCTGAATTTAGATGTCATCTGAAATCTACTGCAAAATGACAACCACAGGATAAGCAGTACTAATTCCAGTGCCCCAAGGGGTCCACTCCCCATGAATATCTAAGCTCATGTCTACAAAACACTCTTTCAAAATACTACAAAACAGGGTCCCTAACCTTTTCAGTTAAGAAGTTCATAAATGGGGTTTGGTGCCTGTGCGCGCGGGGGGTGGGGGGGTGGGGGGTTCGAATCCAGCCTGGGCCAAACAACAATGACGGCTGCAACCAAAAAATAGTTGGGTGTTGTGGCGAGCGCCTGTAGTCCCAGTTACTTGGGAGGCAGAGGCAAGAGACTCGCTTGAGCCCAGGAATTGGAGGTTGCTGTGAGCTGTGATGTCACAGCACTCTATCCAGGGTGACAGCTTGAGGCTCTGTTCTCAAAAAAAAAAAGTTCATAAATGGGCAACAGGAAACCACAGATCCCCTATAAGTGTATGTAGAAATTTTGGTGCATTTGTAAGACCATGGGCAATTTTCTAAAGTGTACAACATATCACTTTCACCAGATTCACACAGGTATCCATGGCCTAAAAATGATCATGAATTGTCTAGTTAGGTAGTAATTCCACATAGAGATATCTACATAACTAAAATTATGTAGTAAGTACCACAGAACCATTAATCTAACCTTCAACTCAGAATTTTCAAGAATGCTCACATAACTTAGAGGCTGAAAGAAAAATAATCAGGACTAGAAATTCAGATTAAAATAAAAGATTTCCCTGGGCAGCGCCCTGGCTCAAAGGAGTAGGGCGCTGGCCCCATATGCTGGAGGTGGCGGGTTCAAACCTAGCCCCAGCCAAAAACTGCAAAAATAAAAATAAAAGAGTTCCCAGTATATTTGATTAACCATTTACCGTCTAATTATAATATTTTATAACTAAAGGTAAAACAGATCTAGAATTCGCCTAATAATAGTGAGAGATATATATTCTTATATTTCACTCTTACAACCTCTACTCTATCTCTTACTTTTAATTAACTGCTCTTGAGCAGTCCCTAGAAAATAAGAACATCAGAAGCTGGTCTTGTCTGGGAGTTGTAGCCCAGAGAAAAGTCAGCTGTTACATGTATATGACCTTGTATACAGCTTTTTATATTTGTGCTTATAACCCAAACACAAACAAAAAAATACTTACATTCTATCCTCTATACCAATATTTTCAAGTTGCAGATTGCAATCTATTAATGAATTTTAAAAACAATTGAAAAGCTATAAGCAACATCTAAAAATTAAAGCAAAAGACAAATTTTTAAAAAATAGAACAATTTTTTAAAGAATAGAAATCAACCATCCATAACCTGCAGTAAGGTTAAGTAAGTATTGCTTCATGAAACTTATGGTTCAGTTGTATGAATAATAACAGGTTGCCTTGAAACATACCTTAAAAAATATGAACTATTTTCTATTACAGTTGCACTCCTTTTTATATACATTTATTACTGTCCTATGAGCCCTTTCTTACTGGCTGCAAAGAAATGCTATATGCAACTTAGGCCCTTTCACTACTTAAATTTCAAAATCCAAAACTCCATGTTTCACAGAGATCTTTCAATATGATGCCTAGCAGGTCATGATGTTCAGTCCTTTGGCCCTTTGGCCTGGTTAGAGAAGGAAACTGCATCAGCTATTTCTACCTGAACTAAAGGCCACCAAACCTGGTAAGCTATTAAGGACTAAAGAGTATTGCTACTTAAAAATATAAGAAAAAACTTAATGGGTTGGGTGCTGTGGCTCATGCCTATAATCCTAACACTCTGGGAGGCCAAGGAGGTGGACTGCCTGAGCTTAGGAGTTTGAGACCAGCCTGAGCAAGAGCGAGACCCCATTTCTAAAAATAGGCATTGTGGCAGAAGCCTGTAGTCCCAGCTACTCAGGAGGCTGAGGCAAGAGAATTGCTTGAGCTCAAGAGTTTTGAGGTTGTTATGAGCTATGATGCCACAGAACTCTACCGAGGGAGACAAATAAAACTCTGCCTCAAAATAAAAAAAAAAAAAAAAAAAATCCTTGAGTTTCATAGAACAGATATCAAACTGAGAAATGTTAAAAAGGTCAATTGGAATTCATCTCTAACTATCTGAACTCATAAACTAAACATCTAAGTTTTTCAACTTACCTTTTAAAAGAAAAACAACTTACATGAAGAATAGTAGTTGTAGACTTGTTTAAAAATTAAAGAATTACATATGAAAAAATCCACCACATATAAAACTATTTATATACTTCATATAAAAATGCTTAGGTATTGATAATACAAAAAGATCTTAAAACACATAAATAAATGATAAATAAAAGATACCCTTTAACCTAATGCTTCGTAAATCAAATAAAATTATAGATATTTTCTGCATGTAATTTTCCAAAGTAGTATCTGATTTAGTTATAAAGAATTATGTTCCAATCATATACATTAAATATCCATCACAATTACCTTAAATAAAGTAGCTGTTTCTGGAATGATTCCTCTAATTTTCACCTGAGGTTCTAAAGGCAATGGAATAAGTTCCACATCTGACAAATTCATCTTTTCATTATCTCCAAGCAATGCCTGTAGTCTCTCATTCTAGAAGAACAAATCAGAAAAGATTAAGTAGGTTAAAATGGAAGAGTAGTTTCTAAAACATACAAAAAAGACATAAAAATGATTCTATTAACTTAAAAATATTTACAAAGCACCGAACAAATGTGAAGGAGATAATGCCTATGTGAGAGATAGCACGTATAAATAATCCACCTAACAATAGCAGTAGCATGCTTTAAAAGGAGCAATTCCTTGACTATGAAAGGCTGGACTGTCACAGAAAGGACAGAGAATACATTTCACTTGCTCCAGTTAGGAAAGAATCAGTATATATTCAAGTCGGACCTAAAAATTCAATTTCTGCTTCCCAAAGATTTGTGAAGTCACAGAGAGAAAATGTCATTTCATGTGAAGCTCAATTTTGCATGACCAAATATTAAGCAAGAATTTTATTATGCTGCCCCAGTCCAATTTTTGAGTTTAAAAAGGAAATATAATTCACTTGCAGGAACTTGGTTCCTACTTTCTACCTTTCATTGAGTCTGCGTGATCAAACTTTTCCTGAGATATTATTGTCATTCATTTTCTTTAGCTCATATATACACTTCATTAAGCTAACATTTCAGAAATTGATAAATTTAAGTCCAGAGCTTCATTATTTAGCAACATCTATACTGTTTATCTGAAGCTCTTCTACTCAATTTCAAAAGAACAATATCCTTTAGAAGCTAAGAGTCTTGCATTCTTTCAGTAAGTGAACTTTTTTTTTAAAGAGGGAAAACTTCACTTGCCAATCCCAGCAACATAAGGCACTTCAACTATAATGATACTATGAAGCAGAAGTGCCTGATGTTGCTGTACATGCATCAAAGCAAAGAATTCTGGAATCACAGAGATAGAAGTTAAGAAAAAAACATGTTTCAGCTTAGCACCCGTAGCTCAGCAGTTAGGGCACCAGCCACATACACCAGAGCTGGCAAGTTCAAATCCATCCTGAGCCTGCCAAACGATGACAACTACAACCAATAAACAAAATAGTCAGGCATTGTGGCCGCCACCTGTAGTCCCAGCTACTCGGGAGGCTGAGGCAAGAGAATTGCTTAAAGCCAAGAGTTTAAGGTTGTCGTTAGCTATGATGCCACAGCACTCTACCCAGGCTACACCTTGAGACTCTGTCTCAAACAAAAAAACCCCATGTTTCACGGACCACCAAAACAAAGAACAGGGTTAATTTTTTAAATGTCAATAGAAAAAGTATTTTTTTATTAGAACTCAAATATCCAGATTCAAAGACCACTTCTAATAATTTTTTCCTCAACTAAAGGTCAAAAAAGGAAAGAAGACCACAACAATATTATATGGGAAGTCGAGGCAGGTAAATTGCCTGAGCTTAAGAGATTGAGACCAGCATGAGCAAGAGCAAGACCCCATCTCTAAAAAAATAGCCGGGAGTTGTGGTGTACACTGGGTACTAAACTTCACATGAAATAGCCGATAGTCCCAGCTTCTTGGAGGCCAATGCAGGACAACTGCTTGAGCCCAAGAATCTGAGGTTGCTGTGAGCTATGGTACCATAGCACTCTACTAAGGGTGACAAGATAAGACTATGTCTCAAAAAAAAAGCAACAATATTATCATTTTTATCATTTGTTTTATCCATTTGACCCTTCACTCAGAAATTACCTTGTGATATGGTTTGAATGTTTGGCCCCTCCAAATCTCATGTTGTATTTTGATCTTTAGTGTTGGAGGTGGGACTGGGTAAGAGATGTTTGGGTAATGGGGACAGATCCCTCATGAATGGCTTGGTTCCCTCCCAACAATGATGAATGAGATCCCTGTTATTAGTTCATGCAAGAACCAGTTAAGACAGCTGGGCACCATCTTCCCCCTCCTTTGCTCCTTCTCTTGCTATGTGACATACCTGCTCCCCCTTTACTTTCCACCTTGATTGGAAGCTCACTGAAACCTTACCAGAAAAAGATGCTTCCTGTCCAGTCTGTAGAATCATAAGTCACATAAATATCTTTTCTTTATAAATTACCCAGCCTCAGGTATTTCCATAACAAACACAAAACAGACCAATACACCCTACCACAAGTCTAAAATTTCAGTGCTTATGCTCACCCTGATATAGTTTTACCAAATTAATTATGAGGGATGAAAAAGTACTATCTATCTATGACGTTAAATTATTAGTGGTTATTTTATCATTGCCACTATTTACACAAATAATTACAGTAAAAAGCCACTTTTGTATTTCTCCAGGTACCAGAGCTTTATTCTAGTAAATCCATGTAAATAAAATCAAGGTTGTCTTTTATCATGTCATATTATAAAATGCTTTAAAAGATTTTAGCCAGTCTGACTTAAAAAATAGGTTATGTGGTAAATACAAATTTATTTTGTGGGGGGTGCATCTAATTCATATCTCAAATAGGTAGTAGTACTCCAGGATAGCTAAAACTGCACATGTCTGCTGAATAGAAGAGCTTGCAACATAAAAACAGTAGTTTCCAAATGTAAGCCACAAACTGCATCTTAGTGAGGCAGACACGCCCTCTGCTGGTAGCATTCGGATCACAATGCTTTTCACACAGGCACCTGTGGGGAGAGGTCCTCCATGGGGAAGAGCAGTAGGGATTTATTTATTTGACCGTGGTTTGAGATTTTGCTCAACAACAAATCAAAAGCCAACTCAATTAAACATATTTCTCCTCGGCCTATTCTCCTTCTCTCACCAGACGAACATTATTTTTTGTACATATCTCTGCTAGTGTTTCTCATTAAACCTGATTCTTTGGAACTTCTGACTCAATTCTTATGTTTTCCTCTCTGCTTTCCTCTCACAGCTCCAAAGAATAACAGTAAAACGTGTTGTGTTGTTTTACAAAAGATAAAACTGTTTCACTAAGAAAGATATGCCTATTATTTAATGGGATAAGAAAAAGAGAAGCTACAAAGAAAATCTTTCACATCATTTAGCATGCTGCTCAGAAAAAGTGACATATGAAGATGATACATACTCATCAAGTGGAAGCCTCAGAACAGACACAATGCCAGTGTCACTACTCACAACCAGCTCTGCAACCTCAGGCAAGTCTGAACCTAAATTTTCTTTGAAGAGTTCTAATCTAAATGATCTCTAGAGATTCTTCCCATGTTAAATCTATTATATTGTAATATACTGATTCTAAAATGAGAGGTAGTACAGCATTGTAGGAAAAAATATGGACTCAAAGTACGTAAGCACAAATCCCAATTCTATGTGGCACTGGACAAATTATTTAACTTCTCTTTGCCTGTTTTCTCTCACAATCAGAATAGATCCTAACTTATAGGGTTGTTGTGAAGATTAAGTACTATACAGGTTTGTTTTTAAGTTGAATTTGTAAGTTGGAACAGGTACATTTGCCTATTACTTTGTACTAGTCTCTGTTCATAAATGTGAGTCATACATCAGTTGGATGTTTGTAATGTGGGGACTTACTGTAATAGCCTCTATTCATATGTGTGAGCTGCATAAGAACTGGATGTTTGTAACTTGAAGACTTCCTGTATTGATATATTTAAATTGAATAATCAGTGCTCATAAGTAAGTGTTCCTATAACTGTATGAGAAGAAGTTCACATAATATATCAATTCAAAGAGACAATAGCCAAAACTCAGTATTTTATAATGCCGCACCACTAGTAGTCATAAACAAAGCAAACACCACAGCCTTACCTTTTTCTTACGATTTCCACTTTCACGCTGCACTGCTTTCATTAGATGCACCAACCGATCTACAAATGTCTGCTGTGCAGCTAGCAAAGAACGCATTACTCTGACAGACTTATCACCCTGATGGGAATCAAATTAAAGGAGAATGAGTTCTATGTAGTATAATGATCGGGGTTTCTTTAATTGCATGGGTGATCTTTATTTGTACTTCTAAAAGCTAAAGAATTTAATACAAAATGAAACTGAAAAAGATTAATTATCTTGACTTAGAGATAATGAGAAAACTGCTGTATTAGCTAAACATCACTAATGCATTCACTACTGAAAATTATATGAGTCTTCAGCAAATACTGGTTTAACTACAACAGCACTTCCCCCTCCCCCAGACAACCACGTGATAAGATAGAGTTTATTCAACCTGAAATACTGTATTCACTCATTATTTAATTTAATAAGTATTTAGAAGCCTATAATGTCTTTAGAAATATGCTGGGTAAGCTGGAACATATTCTTCTTAGCAAAGTATTTCAAGAATGGAAGAAAAAGTATCCATTGTACTCAGCCCTACTATAAAACTAATTTATAGCTTATAGCACAAGAATATGGGGAAAGAAGCAAGGGAGGGGAAGGGGGGGAGGATGGGTAGAGGGAAGGTAATTAGTGGGACCACACCTATGGTGCATCTTAGAAGGGTACAGATGAAACTTACTGAATGCAGAATATAAA
>CAUYON010205709.1:0-28515 GCA_963573935.1 Arctocebus calabarensis | reverse complement strand
TATAAGTGAAACATGTTTATAATTTCCCTTTATAACAATATATTTTCTCCCAATTTCAATATCAGGTGTATCCAGATCAAGTAGAATGATATTGAAATATTTTTTCTTTTTTTATCTTTTATAAGATTTCTGGAATTGCTTGTCTTGTAAAATCATTGTGGCTTATGAGTTTATGATAGTTTGAACTTTGTTATTTCATTTAATTCATTGCTTAATTACTGTTTTCCCATGAACGATTATACTGTGGTAAATATGTTAGCACAGCAGTATTCCCAGATAGTTTTTTGTTTGTTGGGAGGCTGGGCCGTGGGGGGGGGCAGAGTTAATACCTTGCATGAAATATCTTACTTTATAACAGTGAAATTGCTTTCTCTTTTGTCTTGTGATATTTTTGAGGTGAAATTTAAGTTTGTGTAAGTAGTACTATTATGCCTATCTTGAGTGTCTTGCTTGTACTGTATCACATCACACCTTTGTTTAAGTTTTAATAAACTGTTCAGTTGTTAAAAAATTAAATTAAATTAAAAAACAGGTGGCAGAACTGATGTTTCACCAAACATCTAATGATCAGGCAATTCCCTCTAACATTATCTCTTTAAGAGAACAGAAAATAGACAATTCATTGTCTGAAGTTAGTAAGAAAAGAAAATTACAGATGCATCTCTCTCATGGACTTCAACATTTCTACACAAGTTATTAGAAAAAACTGAATCTAGTAGTCTGTAAAACCAATTTCACATCATATTCAAGTCAGGTTTATTCCAAGAATGCAAATATGACTCACCATTTTAAAACCCTATAAATATGATTACCACTTTAAGAGATAGGAGAAACTTGTTATCTTTTACTTTGTATCCTTATAGCTCTTGTAATTTCTGAAGTCAACTGTGATTTGAGTATTACAACTGTAATGTAGTTTATTCCTTTCTTAAAATGTGTATACATTATTTTAGCACTCTCTGTGTATCTCAAAGAGGTAGACTCGTGTGTCTGTAACAGTTCTTAGGGTCCCTTAACAATTCTAGAACTTGGACACCTAATTCCTGTCCTATTCCTGAGGCACTCAAGTTCCTCAAAACAATGGGTTTCTTTACACCTTGGACAGTCCTCAGGTTACAAGCATCCAAGTTACATTCAACTTGCACTTAGGAACCGAGGCTATTATAGGTAATAGATAAATGCACCTGTCCCAACTTACATACAAATCCAACTTAAGAACAAATCTACAGAATCTATCTCATTCATAACCTGGGGACTGTCCATGTAACTTTAAATATTTTGTCTAGCAACAATATTTTAAGAAATAGTCCATGTTTTATTCAATCTAAGGTGCTACAGATGCACCCTTCTTTTGTGTATCACAAAGAAAGAAAAAATGTTGCCAATTAAAATTGTAAGAAACAATTGTAATTGATTGAACAATGCATCCAGCTTCAGAGATGTAAAATTATGAAAATATGCATCTTAGAATAGAGGAAATATCGACATATTTGTTAAAGTTTTGACAATAATATTCTTCCTCTTCACTTATTGGAGAAGTGAAAGTTTTTGTGAAACAGGCAGTTACCTACAGATATCAAATGTCCATGCATTTGGAAGCAATTAACATTCAGTGAAGAACATAGACATACAAACCCAAACAAGGTCTCAAACTTGTATATTGCTTGCTAAAAGATAACAAGGTTCTCCTATCTCTTAAAGTGGTTAGGAAAACTTGTATACTGTTTTTTGTATAGCATTATACAATTTTCATGAAATGAACGTAGAAAAAATTCACAGGAACTCAGGGTTATTTTACAAGATTCTCCCTTTGAAGAATGCGAAGGCTTGCATGCTTGATGTCTTGCCTCTATTCAATTTCCCATGAGGGGGCCTCCCAAGTTGGCAGCTAAGAACACATCATCAGTGATCACCATTTTATCTTTTCCTGTCAGTTGCTAGCGTGTCAGTGTTTCCCAGAAGACACCAATTTCTCACAAATCTATGTCTCTTACTTCTTTCCAGATGGAAATGTGCTTCTTAACAAGCCGGTAACTCTTTCTTTTGCCCACGGGACTGCATTTCCAGAGACTCAAGTCACATCTTGTTTTCCCAGTCTTGCAGAAACGCACCAGGCCTCATGCATGACGACATCTAGCAATGTTTGGCTTCCTGGTGAGTGTCAGGTGGATTTCTTCTGTTCTAAGTGGAATGCCATTGGACTGGCAAGTCCAAGATCAACATTTGGTTCAAGGAGTGATGGTCTTCAATAGTGGTATCCTTCAACCTGATGATCTTTACATAGCAATAAAAGGTGAAACTGTCCTGTTTTCCACCCTTTTAGATGGTTTGCAGTGGCACCAGTCCAAGGACTTGAATCTTTTCGCCGATCATTGTTTTTTCAGACTTTTGTTTTTCTTCTTCTTGCCATCTTTATTTTTTTCTTCTCATAACAGCTTTTCTTGCTACTGACCTTTAGCTCAAAATTATCCTCTCATTAATTCATTTATTTTCCCTTAGTAAGAAAATCCATGCAGTACTTGTTCTTCTGGAAGACTTGTCCTGGGAGTCATACATGGTAAACTAGTATTATTAAGGATGGTTGTAGAAAAAAGTAACTTGTTTAATCTTTGTCCTTGCTTCCTGGGCAATAACCTCTAAATCTTTGGGGATGCCAAAGTCCTTTACAAGGTTAGCATCAGAAGTAAACTATGGAGTCACAGAGAAAAAGGCCTGATTTTATCAGGTCCATATAACACATTAAAAATTATTTTTATTATATTATCTATAAACAAAGAAATACAAATTGATAATATTTTCTCATAGTTTATATGTTCAATGGCTCTACAAACTACACTGGTTTTCCAATTATTTTGTGAGGCTTTGTCTCTCTGAAGAGTGACTTTTTTACTCTCTGTTTTTGGCTTTAACTGTCTGTCCCTTGGAAGTGTGTTTTGAGAAACTGATCTCTTCAGCCGTAAGGTAGCACAGCCTGGCAGGTCCAGAAGCAGCTGGCCAGCTTGCTGATTTGGGGATCCTCAGAGATGGGCTTGGGCAGGAAATGGGCTGCTGATAGGCCTTAGTACAGGTGAGGAGCAACTAGGACTCCCCACAGAATTAGGCGTCACAGCCAGGTGACCAGCACCTGGAAATGGATTCAGCTGCCCAATGGGCAGACCAGGATGTGGAGCAGCTGGTGGAGTTTGTGCTGGAAATGGCCAAGCGGCCAGTCCCCATAGCCTGAGGTGCAGCCCCATGTGAGGTGGGGACCCAGGGGTCTGGGCCTCCAGTTTCTGTCTTCTCATTTAGTGTGCTTGTTTGCTTCAGGCTGATGGGCACTTTGAGTGGCACTGCTGTCAAGCACCTGCTCTAATATGTGCAAGATAGGCAAAGGAGAGCTCCGTCATTACAAAATCTTTGGTGCCAAAAATTCCAATGGGAGTCAAAATCCATTTGTCTCATTCTAAGAACTTTCATCATGAAGGAAAAGGAATGACTGTTAGCCTCTTTAAACCTAATTTCAAGTTTTATGAATGTTTGAAAGGTTTACAAAATGGTTCTCAATTTTTTATCACCCATTTGCGTGAACACATTTTCTCCTGGATGGTGACTATGAAGAGTTAGAAAAAGAATGTGGATCCACTCAGGGCACAAACCCCAAGAGACACGCTGTGCCCAGGACAGCAAGCTCAAGTTTCTCAGTAAAGTTCCTGCAGAGATATTGTCGGGGAGTATTATAGAAAGTCACTATTCAATGTTTCCCCTGATACTTTGTATGCCATTTTTCTTGATGTGATTATAATGTATTAGGATGAAAAGGTAATGCTGTTTACCAAGTCTCACATGGCTGTCCCAGAGTCCCTTGACTTCACACCACAGTGCTGTGTACATATCGTCATTTTCCGTGACACCATGAGAGGAAAAGCCTGGGAGGGTCCTGCTCTTCTCACAGTCATGAGGTCTACAGATTCAGGTGAGAGCCACTCCTATTTAAGAGAAATTCCACATTTCAGGAATTTCATTCTCCCTGTTCTACTGTTTTATATCAGGGGAAAAAACTTTATATTGTTCCTTCCCCCAGTAGCTATTAAATAATAACAGGAACAGAACTGACATAATAAATTTCAATGTGAAATTTAGTGTGAAATTCAACAGCAAACACAGGTAAATACTCAGGCTTAATATATTTTTATTTTAAAAAGTCAGAAAGCAATACTGTTGTATTTCTGATGCAATAAGGGATGACGTGGTCCCCTGAGTTTAAATGCTGTCCTTCAGATGATGGATGTCTTGGTCCATTTTCTGTTCTTGATAACAGAATACCTAAAAACAGGGTGACTTATAAAGAAAAGGCATTGATTTCTTACAGCCCAGGGTGGAGGGACCACATCTTGCTGCTGGGGACTCTCTGCAGAGTCCCAAGGCAGTGCAGGCCATCACGTGGTGGGGAGGCTGGGTGTGCTCACTGGCCAGTTCAGTTCTCTCTTGTTCTTATAAAGCCACCAGTGCCCCTCCCTCATCACCCACTAATCCATTAACCTGCCAGTCCATTAATCCATCAGTGGGTTAAATCAATGCATAAGGGTTCTGCCAGTCGCCTCTCAATACCGAACACACTGGGTGTTAAGTTTCAGCATGAGTTTTGGAGGACAAATATTCAAACCATAGCAGCTGGCAATCCAGCTTAGCAAAAATGTGTTTTCAGGGGAGCTCTGGAACATGCGACCCACACAAACCCTGTGCCACCTTGAGACAGATGACCTGGCTTTGGGTTCTCCACACGAGCAGCCATTAGTCACAAGGCTGAGTCCCTTTTTTTTTTAAATTCATTGTTGGTGGGGGTGGTGCCTGTGGCTCAAAGGAGTAGGGTGCTGGCCCCATATGCCGGAGGTGCTGGGTTCAAGCCCAGCCCTGGCCAAAAACTACCAAAAAAAAAAAGTATTGTTGGGGATTCATTGAGGGTACAGGAAACCAGGTTGCACTGATTGCATTTGTTAGGTAAAGACCCTCTTACAATTACTGGGCACTGCCTACACACAGTTTCCTTATCTTCCCAAAGCGCCTGCTCTCCACCTGGCCAGATGACAGCCCAATCCAGGTGTTTTCCTAGGCAGGTGTTTCCCTTGTAGAAAATCTAATGCCAGCTTTTAAAACATGTTCTCCATCTTTGCTGCCTAAGTAATTAAATAAAAGAAAACATCAAGGAAAATGGAACAGAGCAAAGGAGGATGGCACCGCAGATGCCAGTGGAGCCTGGCCAGGTCTCCAGGGAAGCTGGACACTCTGCCCAGGTGCTGCTGCTAGATCAGAATATTTCATCCGAAAATACATTCTTTGACATATTTTGCAATGGCTGTTTAGAGGGCCTGCAGACAGACGCAGCCCTGCAAAGCTGTCTTCTGTGGGTGAGATTTGCATCTCACTTTTCCTCACGTTTGCAGAGGAAATCCTCATTGATGCAGCCCGGCTTTCTCCCAGGTCCTCCCTAGTCTGGGTCCAGGAAAGATCCACTGCGAATCTCACAGTTAAACACTGCACATCCTCACATATATGTGAAAGCTAAAAAAGTTGAGCTCATAGAAGGAGAAAGTAGATCAGAGGATACAGAGGGTGGGAAGGGTGAGAGGATGGAAAGGGTAGGGACAGATTTGTGACAGGATCCGAAATGACAGCTGCATGGGATGAATATGTTCCAGCGTTCGGTAGCACCACCGGATGACTGTGCTTTTCAGGAATACACCGTAAGGTCTCAGACAGCTAGCAGGGGGGCTTTGAATCTTCCCAACACAAAGAAATGATACATGTTTGAGATGATATTCTAATTACTCTGATGCCACCACTACACCTTATTTGTCTCTAAGTATCACTGTGTACCCCATGAGTATGTAGAATTGAAGTATGTCAATTAAAAAATAAAATAAATGCTAAATTTAAAAAATAAAAATAAAGATCTGACAGACACATTTACCATCTCTTCTCTCTGAGAAGTGCTGTCTGGGAGTCTTTGCCTACAGGACTAGATCACCTTTGCTAGCCAGGCCTCTCCTTCTCCTCCTCCCATCACCTGTTTTGTGGGATCCAGGCCCACATTCTTTTTAACCCCATTAGGAGTTGGATAAACACTCTGTGCAGGTCCCTGTGTACACATGAATACATTTTGTACATCTTTTCTCCTATCCATCTGCCTTTAGTTTTTTACAGAGGGAGGAGGCCCCTGTAGACACATCTCTGCAACCCTCTCTGAAGTTCTGCCCCTGCTTTGCTGGAGTTCCCTCTCCAGGTGCACCTGCTGCTGCCTCCATCCCTCCCGGTACCTGGAGAGGCAACAGGAAGTCCAGCTGCCTGCATGCAAGGGGACGAGAGGAAATCCTCATTGGATTTGGGGGTACAGACTTTTCAGGGACACAACTGCCCCAGGCTGCCATGTGATGAGGCTGTGGGTAGACCTCCCCAAGCACATCCTCACTTAGCTTCCCTGTTGCTTTCCCCCCACCTCGCACCCGGGCCTTCCTTCAGGATGCTCTTAGGAGCCCCCCTATAATGCAGCACTGGCCCACGAGTCCCACCCCAGCCCTGCTGCCAGGGAACAGCCTGAGACAGGAAGAAGAGGGTTTTTCCAGAGACTGAGATTTCCTGACTACCACTGGAAGTAATAAGACAAGGAGGAAGGGAGTGGGGAGGCTGGGAGACTGAATGTGAGCAGATGAGAACATGAGAGAGGCAGGCTGGCCTGGCAGATAAAGGGGAGGAAGGCCCACATCCTGCAAATTGTGGAGAGACTGTGCTGGTTATTTCTGGAGCCCATGAGTGGTCAGCAAGGCCCCTGATGGAGCCTGGGGCATTATGTCCTTTGCCTTTGTGGGTGGAGTTCTGGTTGTGCCCCCTGAGGACTTGGTTTCTGGCTGCTGCACAACCAGAGTGGTCCACCTCTTTTGTCCCTGTAAGTCTGCTTTCCTGGCAGTTTTTGTTTCACCTGGGCATTTGGTGCAGGAGATGTGGCTCATCTGATATCAGGTAGACCACATTCTAAGACTAGTAAGTGACAACAGATGTCCCTTTTTATATGAGCGAATTAAAATACATGCAAAAGGCTTAACAGAATACCTGGCATACAGTAAGTGCTCCGTACATGTTAGTTATTATCAGACCTTTAGTACCAGTTGGAAGTGACAACAAAAAATTGGGAGTAATTAGTCACATGCCTAAGGACTTAAAACCTAACAAGTTGCAAACACTATCTCTTGATTTTCATAAAGACCCTGTGAGATAGGCAGGACAAGGCAGAAATGTTGGAACTAGAATTCCAGAAGTTTTGAGTAGAAAGGGGCCCTTGAGATTGTGTCCTCCAACCCCTTCCTTTTACAAACAAACTCAAGTTCAAAAAGGACAAATGATTTTTCTCCAGATGACTAGGTGAATAAGGGGGCAGTTTAGAAGTCAAATCCTTGTCTTTTAGAAGTCAAATCTTTTTTCCAGTGATGGGGGGATTTAAAAAGGGCTAGACCAGGAGAAGAAACATGCATCCAAGCTTTTGTTATATGTGGTAACTTGAGGTGAGCTGCCCATGATTCTTGAGAAGGCCTTATTAATTAAGGCAGGTGGAGAGGAGGAGGGGAAGAGACAGAATTGAGAGTTTTTTTTAAGGTAGATAGTAACAGTACTTGCTGGGTATGATAGAGGGGCAGAGAGAGAGAGAAAGAAAAATGACAGATGACTTCAAAGTTTCTAATTTGGGTAAATGATTGATGCTGATTGATTAAAATAGGAAATAGGGAATGAAAAGCAATTTTTGAAGGAAAATTAATTAATTTGGAGTACATTGAACTGCAATATACTCAGGACCTTGCGGTAAGAGTGCCCTTTGAAGACAGGCAACTTTGCATTTGGTGGAGATGGTGTTCAGAAATGTTATAGGGTACCACTGGACACCAACAGGACATAATTGCTTTTTTATTTATCCTAGGAATATGTATTAATAAACTGTTTTTTAAGGTGGCCGCTCACTTAGACCTGTCCACCTCTTTCCCAAAGGATTTTCTCCACCATAAGAGAAAATACAACACGAACAGAACTGCTCAAAATCATACTGTGTGGAACTAACAGAATTGGGATTCAGTGTAACCACTGAGCCGTTCTTAAATGAGATGAATGAGCAATTGAATCATGACCATTGAAGATTCCCCCAAATCTACAGTTCTGTGTATATATATATTGTTGCTGACAATATCTGGGTCCAGCATTTGACAGCTGGATTATCCAACAGTGAGCAGAAGTCTGTGAGTTGTGCCAAAATGTTGTTTACAATTATCTTGAGTTAGGAATACAAAGGTAGTTCCTCTCCTCCTTTGAAAAATTTTCTTTCAACTGAATCATATCTTCAGATGACCTTAAAATATGGTTCTTAAATTTCCGTTTCTGAATTTTGTGTTTACACCATGTGGGGATACAGGAGATTGACTATGGCACTCCTTCCAGCCCTTTCTAGAGTGCAGAAATTGGAAAGGTGGAAACTATAATCCTGCTTCTTTGAAGCTGGGACTCTGGACGGGATTTTGGTTCTGCCAGTAAGGTGAGCTTGTCAGAGACCTGGATTAGAAAGTGGGTCACACGAGGACAGTGAACCTCAGGGAGATTTGATCAGGGTGGTTACAATAGGAGAGAAGTAGCGTGCAGGGCACCTACTTGGCCTGCACAGATCCTGATACAGGTGGATCACTTTTGTCCCGGCAACCGGATGACAGCTTTTAACGTGGAAGCTTTCTCGCTAGGCAGTGGCAAAACCGTTCTATCGCACGGTTTTGGGTTCTTGCAAGCTTCACCCTCCCCATCAGTATGTGAACTCTGTCCTCTTAGCTCAGCCCTTTCTGCATAAACCAGCTGGAGCATACTGTGCAGTCTGTTACCAAGAAGTTTGGCCAGTACCACGCCAAGTGTGTGTTTCTAGGGAAACAAACCACGGACTTTGTCAAAATTTCAGCAGGCTTTGTAATCCAAAAAAGGGTGCACATCACTGGCTTCCGGGACGGGAAGCAGACAGAGAACCTCTGACAAGAGTCTAAGATCGACGAGGGGGTGCTCGCCAGGATAAACTGAGAGTGAATCAGCAGAACCAACTGTGAAAGAGGAGTGAAACGGAGAAAGTAGGCCGCTGCGCTTGGCTGAGTCGGGAGAGTGGAGAGGCCGCATGCTAATTGCAGTGGGCTGAGGGGGAGTGAAGGGCGAACGAGCACAGCCAGGGCAGGGTATTTCTGAACAGAGCATGGTCCGAAGCAAAGGAAAGAAAAGGATAATAGAGAGACTGATTTTCCAGAAGAAGAAACATTGTTTTTTCTCTCTTCCTCCCTTTGTTTCTTCTTTTTTAAATTAGAGGCATGTGTAAGTTCATATGCTGGGGATCAAGAGGGTGGAGCACAAGAGACTGAAGCACAAAGGGGAGAGAGAGAGAGAGAGAGAGAGATATTGCCTGCACCAAGTCCCGGGGGAGGACAGGCGGGGGCCAGAGCAGAGTTGGCAGACTCTTTGGACAGAAGGAAGGACACCTTTCATGAAGCTGCAACTGTGGTGGAGGTGCTGCGGAGAAGCCAGTGGAGAGAAGCTGGGGCTCTGTGTCTGATGGCTTCTTTCCTGCGTGGCGTGTGCAGGGACAGGCTCTGGGGAAGGACAGCAGAGGCTGCTTTACAGAATGGGACTGGGCACTGGATTAGCCAGGACTTCCCTACAGCACGTGACAGAAAACCCTGCTCAGACCAACTGGAACAAGAGGCAAAGTGGCTGGTTTGTGGAGTGGAAGGTCCAAGGGCAGGGCTAGGTCTTCAAACCATCTGGGAAGTCAAACAATGCCGTCAGATCTCAGTTTCTTTCCTTGTTTCAGTTGCCTGGAGTTCTCAGTGGCCACTGTTCAGTCCCCGGCAATGAGCAGACTCATCTCCTTAGGGTCAAAGTCAGCAAAATAATGAGAGAGATTCCCTCCTGGAGATGGTGTCCAAATCTTGGCGTTGACCTGGATTCTACTGATTTGGATCGTAGACTCAGGCTTCAGCCAATCACCGTGGCCAGGGATTTCAAGTACTATGATTGGCCAGCCCCAGGCACGTGTGATCAACTCTGATCCAATCACTGCAGAGCGCCGAAGAGCCCGGCTGGAACCCTGGTGGTTCCTTAGCGCTGTGTGAGCCGCACTCAGACTGAATCTCCCCAAGCGAAGGAAATCGGTTTGGAGCAGGCTGGGGTGGGTGTGTGAACTGAACTGCCGGCAGTGCTGCAGGACAGGAGGGCTAGAAAGTCCTGCCAGTGGAAAGGGAAGCCAGAGTGTGGGAGGGACTTCAGATACATGTCAAATCTGACCCAGCAGAGCAGGGACTGAGGGGGGCAGTTCCCTATGAAGAAAACAGTGAGGAGGCCCACTGGGGTTAGAGCGCATGAATGCATAGCCAAGTCCGTAAGCACAGTTTTGAGATATTTAAAAACAGTTTTTTGTTTTTTTTTTTTCCTAGCAGCACTTGGTAGCCAACCCTGGGAGTGCAGGGAGAGGAAGCAAAATGTCGGTAGGAATAAACCCACTGCAGATGGAGTTATGGCTGGAGTTGCAAGTGTTCTGTATCATCACAGTGTTGTGATTTGTGGGAAACCCTGACTACCCTGAAGGCGCTTGTTTGACTAATACAAAGAGCATGCAGCAAATTTGCAAGGAAGGCAACATCTCCAGCTTCTCCAGCAGGCGAATTTACTCTAGGGGGGAGGGGGCAATGCGACAGAGATACTTTGGAAGATCCCCAAATAGGTCCCAGTGCAGTGCGTTGCTGTGAGGGCTGCAGTTGTGTGCCTTCTTGGATTTAACGTCTTTGTGTTAATCACGTGTAACCACCAGTACCTAAAATAGATGGGTCACCAGTGAATTGGCATGTGATGTGCACAAAGTATACTTTCAGTTTTAATTTTATGTTGCTACCCTTGGGGGATTCTTAATAGCGGTAATAATCTTTCTTGATTCCTGATCTCCCCACTTTCATCCTCAATTTCTCTCACTCACTCTCTGCAGTAACTAGAATCTTCTCTACCACAAATCCATAGTTGAATCAGAAGGAAGGTTGAGCCTGGTGGTGAGATGGGACAGTGTGGACTGTCATCCCTATGGGATGACTTTTGAGAACACAACCTTCACATATAGAGATGGAGGTGATTATGTATCCCAAGAATTACAAAGCAAAAGATTTGCTTGTATATTTTAAGCAAATATATGTATATTTTCCTAACTAATACATGTTGTACCATATTTCTTATAGTAGGCATATCACAACTTGCTAACACATTTGTCCCTGAGAAGTTCTGGCTTAGAACCAGGGTGAGGGTCTTCAAGAACAGAGGAGGCCAGTCCAAGGGCCCAGAAAGACTGTGAAAGACATGGAAAGATGAACAGGGACTGACTAGGCGTCAGCGCAGCTCCCACACTTTTTCAAAGGCTTTTCTTAGCTTTATGCCTTTAGCTGAAATGTGGAAGTGGGACCAGGGTACCACCTCAGTGTATCCTGAGGGTCAGGCTTATAGGTAGGGTGTTTCAAGGAACTCTGGCCTTCAGGCACTCCAGGAATCTGGGGAGAGGATTGCTGGTTTCTAACCTGATTTTCTAAAATGGCTGCACTCCTGTCAGGGTTATCCTGAAAATTCTTTTCCCATAGTCTTCGCTCCTTCTTCATATCCAGCTGTGTGTCTGAGAGAGTCACACAGCTGGATATGAAGCAAAACTGTTTAGAAGGCTGCACCTTAAATACTCTCACTGCCTAAAGAAAAAAGCTCAAATCTTTATGGTCTTCTAGGTCCTTCAAAATCTGTCCTCAAGCTTCTCCTTCATTATCTTAATTTATCATGTTTCTACATTAAATATTTCAGTACACTGAACAGTTCAGAGAAGAATATGATTGACATCCAAGTGTCCACACCAAAATTAGGCGTTTAATTGGTTTGCCCTGTTTGCTTCGTATTATTTAAAGGGTCTTACAGATACTTTTAGAGAGAGAGAAATAAAACCAGAAACAACCAACCAATGTTTTCTCCTAATTTCCGAAACTACTCGACACAATACTTCTGACATCAGATGTGTGGGTGTTTCCCCACACACTGAGAAATTCTCCAGCAGTCACCAGCTGGGCATCCTCTAACTCGATTCAGCTCTGACACTATCTCCTGGTGGCCGCGTCGGATTCCACAGGTTAAGGGCTCAGTCCCACAAGGCCTCCCCCCCCACTGCAGATGCCAATCGTAAGTCCCAGCTTGTGATTTGTGCTTCTGACCAATCAGCTAAATATTGGGGTTCCCATGACCCACCCCTCAGACTTGATTTTTATTGGTTACTATTATTATTCAAGGAGATTTAAACTTTATATCAACCAAACCATATTGTATGTATCATAGTCTAATTTGTTCTTTTTATTTAATGTTTGTATGATTTATCCATGTTAATTATGTAAATCGAATTCATTTATTTTAACCTGCTGTATTATATGTTCCAATGTATAGATACATCAGAATTTATCTATTCATCCTTCTTTTTTTTTTTCATCCTTCTATGATAAGCAATTACTTAGTTTCTAATACAGCAATGCTGTATCAAATACCTTGATGCATGCGCCCCTGTGCACATATGTGAGTTTGTATGGGGTGTTTTTTTTTCAAAATAGTGTTCTATTAATATAATCTAAAAACAATGCAGGCAAATACAGAAAGTAATGAAACAAAACCCACAAATTTTACTGTCATTTAACAATTTCCTGAGAATTTTTCATCACAAGACACAATATAGAATTTTCTCTCAAGTTTCACAGTGGAGAAATATTTTTACTTCTAAACAACTTTTGTTCTGTGATCCTTGTAATAAATGGAGTGCACTTTTTGCTTTGACTGCTAAGAAGCAGAGTACCAAATTTCTAGTTCACTCTGGAAACTATAGCTCTGTGTGGCTGGCATTTTGTGTGATAATCTCTCCCTTGCTTAATTCTTTGTCCTCAGCTGTGTTATCTCAGCTATCGTGTGTGTGTGTGTGTGTGTGTGTGTGTGTGTGTATGTTGTATGTATGTGTGTACATCTTAGAATCATTTGTGGACAGGTGCATAAATAAATAAATGAGTAAATAAGGAGCTTATTACAGCAAAACTAGACAAGGTAAAATGGGCAGATCAAATAAGCTTTATCCATCTCAGAATTTTGCCTTTAAGCTAATTTCTGTCAAGACACATTTCTCTTTCATAAATAATGTAGTTTATAATTTTATAACTTTGGCATTTTTCTACGGAAAACCAAGCTCAACCCCATACCAGATAACAATTTCAAAGGTTAGATTGTCATGCTTTCTTGTCTAGATCAGAGTGTTAATATATAAATCAAAAGGACAATTTATGAGCTTGCTAATATTCAGTGGTTAGAGGCATGAATAACAAAAGCTGATAAAACTCTAACATATCTGAAAGAAATCCATTAGTCAATGGATCCTTCTCTTTGGGAAAAAAAAGAAAGATCAGACTTGTGAACACCATAATCTGCCTGTGAAAAGATTATATGCAAATCACATGCAAATTATCCTCACTGTGCTGACAGTGACTAAACGCTAACAAGAAATGTGGGGAGTAACTAGGTCTTCAATAGTACAATATTTTAGGATCTAAGCCATCTCTGGCCTCGAATAAGTAGGACTTTAAAGCATTTGCCCTGATGAACCTTTATGTTATGTGTTGGAATCTTTTTCCGCCTCATTTTCATTATGTCTTTCATTATGTTTGGTCTCCTCCCTTCATAATAAATGTCACTTTCTGCCTTTTGTTATTATGGAAGCTATCTATTCCATAATGTAGAAGGTCTTTAAAGTGCCTACTTTTTCTCCTCTGCCCCACTGTCTGCTTTGGCTCTATTTATACACACAGATTGGTTTGGCAATTTTTAATGACTTGGCAAGTCAAAATAATTTCTGACAAAAAATAATTTTCTGGAAAGAAAAACTCAGTTGAACTAGAATTTTTTTTTTTTTTTTTTTTTTTTTTTTGGTCTCAACTGACCTAATCGGTTCTGGCAATTGCTGTCATTTTCCATTTTAATAAACAATGAAGTAAAAATTAGGTGAATGGACAAACCCTAAATTATTTTCACATAGACATATTTTTATTATCCCTTGAAAAGTTGATTTTGCTTAGTTTGATTCTATCTCATGCACTTTCAAAGGGCACTGAGAATGGACAAATAGTGCCACTAGGTGAATGGAGAGAGGTTGAAGGTCAGAGTTTCCACGTGCTGCCTTGCTTGTTGAAATGACCAGTCGGAACTTGTGCCACATTCTAGAATAAGTCATTTCTTTTTCTTTATTTGTTGTCCTAATAACATTATGGGAAGACTTAAAATACAAAAATTAAAAGCATCTGAGCTTTCACTCTCCTGATAACATTTTTTTTCTCTTTAGAGGTCTTGTGCACGAATATACTTTTTTATTTTCTTTTTGAGACAAAGCCTCAAGCTATCACCCTGGATAGAGCGCTGTGGCATCACAGCTCACAGCAACCTCCAACTCCCGGGCTCAAGCGATTCTCTTTCCTCTGCCTCCCAAGTAGCTGGGAGTACAGGCACCTGCCACAACGCCTAGCTATTTTTTGGTTGCAGCTGTCGTTGTTGTCTGGTGGGCCCTAGGCTGAATTTGAACCCGCCAGCTCAGGTGTATGTGGATGAAGCCTTAGCCGCTCAAGCCACAGGCGCCGAGCCAATATACTTTTTATATGATTGCCACCCATGACTTTTTCTCTCCACTTAATAACAAAGTCCGTTCTACCTGGAACCATATATGTTCTGGAAACAAATGAAACCAAATGATCCATTTGGTCTAGTTCAGGGTTTTCCACTTGAACATTTTGTTAACATTTTGGGCTGGACGACTCTCTGTTGCGGGGTGTCCTGTGCACTGCAAGATGATCAGCAGCATCCTTAGTCTCTCGCAAGTAGAAACCAGAAGCAACCCCTCCTCCAGTTGTGACAGCCAGAAATGTCTCCACGCATTATCAGATGTCCCGAGGAGGTGGGAGGGTTGGCAAAATTACCCCATTTAAGGACCACTGATCTATTTTTTCTTCTCTGAGGAAAATGAGTGCTGAGACTGAAATCCCATGGCCCAGGCAGGAAGGAATGATGGGGCTCCAAGTGGCAGGGATGTCTCCTGCAAAGAGGGCGTGCCAGCGTCTACTCAGGTGGGCATGGAAACCCCACACCCAGCTCTGCTGGAATCAGAAGCAAACGAACCAAAAATACTCTTTTGGGAATGTGAGTTATGGCAGGCTCTAGGTCTAAGCCAGGATCCTCTGAGCAAGGTTAGATTATCTGGTGTTTTATAGTTGGAGAAACTGAGGCCCAGAGAGGGTAAATATCTTGCCCACTAGTAAGCCAGAGAATCCAAGATTCACTTCCAAGCAATAGGACAGTGCAGCTGATAATCAAACCTCTTATCACCACACAGAGAGGTGTGATGTGTGCCCTAGGCCTTCGCTGGGGGAAAGGAGGTTATGCTGCCCACCCACCCTTGGGAAGAAAGGGTGCTGGGGGAGGGTCTGTTCCGCCCAAAAAACACACCTTTTGTCCGATTCCTCAAAGAATGGAAAGGGCTTTGTGTTTCAGCTCACTTTCCATGATGACTGATGGAGAGTTAATCTGGCCATCTCCGATATTCTTATTAAACTTCATCAAGGCAGGACGGAACAGAAACACCTTTCATGTGCTTAAGGCCCAGGAAAATGCAGCGGAGAACTAAACAGGGGAACGTCCTTGGAGTCAGAGCTCCCCACCCCCCACCAGCAGTGCACACTGGAGAAGCCCCAGAAATACTGTAAATGAGTGAAAACTGCATTTCTCATAGTGGAATCGACCCATCATGTTCCTTTCCCTGAGGACAGAGGAGAGGAGAACCCCAGAGAAAGGTGATGTAATTAGGCCATGGTGGTGGAGCTTCACGGTCTCCCCAGCAGCTGGGTGAGATGGGTGTTCCCAGCCCCATGTTCTGTGGGTGCACTGCTCTGCTCAGGGCATCGGACGAGATCTTCAGATTCTGTATTGTGGCAAGAGGAGGAGAGGTAAGGGGTTGATAACAGGTGGGGAAAACTTTGGAAGAAAGAACTGAGTGGTTTTTCTTTGTTTTTTTGTTTTTGTTTTTGTTTTCGCAGTTTTTGGCCGAGGCTGGGTTTGAACCCACCACCGCCGTACTCCTTTGAGCACAGGCGCCACCCGCCCAGAACTGAGTGTTTAATGGGGAATCTTGTTGTTTCTACTACTGCCCGACTGGATTGTACTGTGCCCTGCACAGAGTACAGCCAAAACACTGGGACAGAGCACAGGGCTGCGAGGCAGAGCTCACTCCACAGAGCACTAAGTGTGCAGACAGGAGAATTGGGGACACAGGGTCTTTAGGGATAGTTTGACAGGTAGGGGATTAAGTCGTCAGGTTCACTAATTGTCTGAGTTTAGGGCAAAATTATAGGCGTGTGGACATCATTACGGGGGCTGCAGCTCCTGGGGCTATGATTCCAGATGGGTGGGTTGCCTTGGGCTGGGTGCCTGGTCTGGGCAGGTCAGCCAAACCCCTGGACTGTGGGACCTGGAAGACATCTCAGAAGCCACCTTTAGGGTTCCAAATGGATGTAATCTATGAAGAAAAGTTAAGGATCTTTATAACTAACAGTTAAGTGGAGAAAGTTAAGAATCTTTACAACAACTGTTTGGCTCCAGAGCAGCAACTATGCAGAAGCAAACAAGGAGACAGTGACTAATTATTACCAAGCAAACAAGGGGGCAGTCACTAATTATTTTAGCTAAGTTGTGTCTTTGTAGGTTTTCTGGAGCCCTTACTCTAGTTCTTGCCTGGCACCCCTCATCAGCCTGTAAGGGTGGTTTTATTTCTACTGCGCGTCAGCTGTGGTGAGTCCTCTCTACAGAATCCTCATGAAATCATGGCATTGGGTGAGAAACTGGAGGTGGGTGCTAAGACCAGCTGAGGGTGGGCTCGGGGAGTGAACAGAGGTGGCCCAAGTGGCGCTGGCCTCTTCAGGTTGTTTTGATGATCATAAGAGACTAGGGGGAGCAGATTAACCAGAGTCCTCCACGCTCACCAAATCCTGTTCCCCTCATAACTCACAAAGTAGACAATTGTTTCTGCCATGTTATAGTTCCAGGAACCGAAACTCAAGGAAGTTGTACAACTGTCCCAAGATCAAACAGGTGGTAGGTAGCAGAGCAGCGATTGAAGCCCCTCTGTGATGGGCTACAAGCCAGGGCTCTTACTTCTTCCATCAAACTGCCAACTGAGGAAACAGTAGGACTGGCAAATTTCTCTGTTCCTCTTTGCTGGACAGAAGTAAATATTTGCCTATTGAGGCAGAGAAAGAAGTGTCCTTATGCTGTTAACACCAGCCAAGTCCTATGAGCCTCACTCTGTGGAAGATGGGACAGGCCCTGGGAGAGACCAGCACCTCCGTTAGCCCGTGTCCTGCAGAGTTCTTTCATATCATTTCTACAGCACTTCTCGACTTCTTCACCTTGGAATCCAAGAAAACCATGGTCCCCAACACCAGGGCTGTGGATTGGTCCTGATATGGCCTGGTGCCAGTCTGTGGCCTTTTAGAAACCAGGTCACACAGCAGGAGGTGAGTGGTGGTCAAGTGAGTGAAGCTTCATCTGTATTTACAGCCAGTCCTCTAACTTCTTGAATTTAATTGGATTTTTCTCTCATGTGAGCAGGTCTTATTATTATTATTTTTTTACTATTAAATCGTAGCTGTGTACATTAATGCAATCATGGAGTACAATGAGCTGGTTTTATATACAATTTGAAATATTTTCATCAAACTGGTTAACATAGCCTTCAT
The DNA here is from genome assembly GCA_963573935.1 of Arctocebus calabarensis. NCBI lineage: Eukaryota > Metazoa > Chordata > Mammalia > Primates > Lorisidae > Arctocebus > Arctocebus calabarensis. The sequence continues at coordinate 10,657 of CAUYON010205709.1, read as the reverse complement.
GGCATTTTCTTATTTATTGTGTTCAGACATTTATATTCTAAATTTAGTAAGTTTCACCCATACCCTTCTAAGATGCACCGTAGGTGTGGTCCCACCAATTACCCTCTCTCTACCTGGGAGCAGGTTTTTATTCCTATCTTATTTCCAAAGAAGTGACAGCCCCGCACTGTAATAATGTATTACTATAATATACTGCATTTTCCAAGCCCGTTTACAAAGCTGACTTTGAACTTAATGAACCAGAACTTGGTCATGCAAATATCAGATGGATCTTGCTCTACATTGTCCACAGGACAGGGGACAAGCCTGCACAGAAATGTTTGGGGATTGGCTTCAGCTCACTCTCTGAGCAGGATTGCCGCTTTTCAAGATTTGCTGGTGCAGCAATGGGGCCTCCCTGTTTTTTATGCCCAGAAACCAACATTGTGTAAGTTCAGCCTCCGTGCTGTTGCAATTTTCACCAATTGTTTATAGTGCTCTAATTTTTACACTCTCTTTAAAGGATCTTTGTATGTGCTGATTGCAGAAGGTAATATTTCTGGCATCAGTAACCATGGTAATGAATCATTCTCCTCTCGGAATTGGTGCCAGCTGCACTAGTGTCTAGATAGTAGCACCCCGTGGTGTTTTGCTAATGAGCGACTTTTCATTTACTTTAGGAGGACATTTCCACCTCTTCACATCTTTGCTTGTGTTTTGTTAAAGGCTCTTCCTGCAGAGCATCATTTGAGAAAATAAATCCCATTTGGTTAAACCTTGATCTCAAAAAGAAAACATTACTAGTTCCAGAAAGCAGGGAAGGTAGAATGCACCCTTTTGAAGGTTCCCTGGGAGGCCACTCCCCTGCCGGCCTTGGACACTCCTCTTCACCCCAGCATTAGTCATGTCTCTTTCAGCCACTCACAGAGAGCATGCCATCAGCATTCTCCTTTGACTACTAGAGAAAAGAGTTTCAATATTTTAAAGATTTATGTTATGAATCATTTATGAGAAATAAAGAAAGCTTCTAAACTCTCTTTGAATTACGTAATGGGAGCTTTGAAATATGTTAGCATTTTGCCTTATCAGATTGAAATTTTTTGTGTGTGGGAAGATTGAAGTGGAAATGTAAGCCCTTGTTGCTTTTTATTCCGTGACTAATAATGAGACCGGGACAGGCTGAGAGCTTCTTAGTCTTGCAAGTGATAAGAGCCTACAATAATGGATGCTCTTTCCATTTGGAAGCTACTTCCATAAACAAGTGACAGAATATCCTCCCTACCTTTTTCAATGTTCGAATCCTCAACCACTGCTACTTTTTGGGTGTCATTTTGAAGGGAGCGAAAGAAAGCTGATATCCAGAATCACTGATGAATTTTTTTTCTCTTAGTCATTTAGATATGGACCATTCCCCCACCCTCATAACATCACAAGATTTTCTGTTGCGGGCACTGACTTTCAGAGTGCTTACTGACAGTGCCCATGAGAGGCAGCTCACTGCATTTACAGGAAAGTAAATGTGTGCTCACTGATTTTATCCTTAGGACTCTTTGGTGTAGCTATTATTATTTCAATTTACAGAAGAGAAAACTGAGGCTGAGGGAGGCAAAGTAGCTGGCCCAAAGTTTCCTTCCTTGTGAAATGGAAATAATAGCACCTGTGCACAGGGTGCTTGGGAAGATTCAGTGAGATGAAGTCACTTAGAAACTCTAAAGAGCTCTACATCATAACGATGGTGACAACAGTGATGATTAACTAGAAAAGCAGAGTAATAGCAAACAAAAAGCCCATACCCGTAAGGAATAGTAAAAAGAAGTGATTATGAAATTATCCAAATTTCTTAGAATTGTACTCTTAAAAACTTACTTATTTCAGATTTTTGTTCCTGTTAAATTATGAAATTTAAAACCATAGCTCCAGATCAAATCTGAGATACACTGAAAATAGGGCTTATACCATCATTGTTATTGTTTGAAAATACCTATCGTCTTCAAAGGAATTAGCAGAATTCATCACTTATGGAGACAAACAACAAATTCCTTTATATATCCATTTAAACAACTCCAAGTAATAGCAAAAAAATACTGGTCAGTAGAGTGATGCTCTTGACTGGAGCCAGTGGAGGCAGGAACAGCGGTGATTAAGTCACCAGCATTTAGAATTATTGCATAGCCACAGCAGAGGGACTTTGAAAAGCACAGAACTAAATGGCACAAATGTCACCAAATACAAAGCTTAGAGCTTAGCAAAATATATCTAAGAGAGAAAGGAAAGAGTGAGAGAAGAGGAGGAAGGAGAATGAGAGACAGAGAAATGAGAAAAATGCACAGTTGTGTTTAAGGCTCAGTGAAGATGTTAGTGTTTAAAAGCAGGAGGTTTATCAGTCCTCATCCCAGAACTGATAACCTGTCTCTAATTTTCCCCTTGCATATTTTTCCAGTAGATAAGAGTTGCAAGAATATAAAATACATTTACATGATTCTCTCAAGTGGACTAAAATGATCATTCTACTAAATAGAGATATGTTTTGTTGAACTTAGTTATTACCAGCTAAAAATGTCAGATCTTTCTTTGTCAAAACTGTATTCCAAAATCAAACTGACAAGTGGAAAATATGGAGGCTTTGGTTTCTCCAACATCAATCACTGTCAGCCAGCTTTATGGCTAGTGTCCTTTAAGAAAGCACATGATATTCCCTTAAGAAGTCAATTTCAGCGTTGCATCAATGAGTCACAAACGCTCACACTTCTGAGAAGGAGAGAACAGGGAAGAACCTCTTTATTGGCACCAGTGAGGGTGGGGAACAGAACAGTCTTCCTGGCAATAGAGAATCTTAGCCCACATTTATCCCACATCAGAACCTGTGAATGTCTTGGAAGGGATCCACTAATACATACTCCAAAGGACAGATGGTGAGTGAAAGCGAGAGAATGCTACAGTAGAAAAGGAGATGAATTAGCTTATTAAGAAATCAGCTACTTGATGTAACATGACACGTTTCCATGGAATACTACTCAAGGTTTGAGTCAAAGAGGAGAGGGATTTCCCAACAGCTTGCTCTGAAGTAAGGATTTGTCTTTGGATCCCTATGAACTATAGTGATTTTACAGAAGTTTCCTTCTCAGAGTCTGAAGTTCTCACATACATGCCCCTGACCTCACTTCAGCAGCCATTCTTCTAGGGCATTGCTGCCCACTGTTCTGCAGTTTGCTCCTACCCAGGAATGTGCCATGTGATAACCATGAACCAGCAATTGAGGAGATTGTTCCAGGCCCACTGCTGGGCTCAGGAGGACAGGATGACTGAAAGAAGGCATGAATTCTCATGGAGCTCATGGTTTAGACAAATAGGGGAAAGATGTCATTTTGCAACGGAGGCAGAATGTGAACAAATGTAGCCACCAGAAATAAGATGTCAGGAACTGGTCGATACTGTGGCAAGCTGGGGAATGGATAGATTTTTGTGTAAAAAACTCTGAATTTAAAAACACTTATGTTGAAGCAAAACTCGTCAAAAGCTGGATTCAGCTGCTGGCCTGCCAGCTGGCAAACCCCTATGAAAGCTGGGAGGACAGGAGGCCAGAGATGGGGTGACCCAGGACATGGCTGTCCCCTCCCCCTGTTTCTCTCTAGGACTGGACACTCCAAGTGTCTTAGTCCATTTGCATGGCTGCAACAGAATACCATAGATTGAGCAATTTGTAAAGAAAAGAAATTTATTTAGTGCTAGAGTGGAAATACGTTCCCTAAAGTTCATGTGTTGGAAACTTAATCCCCAGTGCAACTGTGTTGAAAGGTGGGAATTTTAATAGATGATTAGGTCATGAGGACTCTGCCCTCATGAATGGATTAATACTGTTATCTTAGGAAAAGGCTAGTTGTCTTTCAAGTGGATTCTTGGTAAAGGGATGAGTTTGGTCTCTCTTCCCGTCTCTCTCCCTTTTCTTACCCTCTCACTTTCTGCCACGGGTTGGATGATGCTGCATAAAGGCCCTCATTAGAGGTGAAGCCCTCAAACTTGAACTTCAGAGCTTCTAGATCTGAGGGAAATAAATCTCTTTTCTTTATAAATCACCTGGTCTGTAGTAATTTATGACTCTGTTATGTCAACACAAAGCAGACTAGGACATTTGGCTCATGATTCTAGAGCCTGAGAGGTGCAAGGGCATGAAGCTAAAACCTGCTCACATCTGTTAAGGGCTTCTCGCTGCTTCACAACATGGTGGAAAGCATCACATGACATTGAACTTGCAGCCTCAAGCCCTTTTATAATTGGCATTAATTCATTCATGAGGCTGGACCCTTTGGGATGTAAACACATCCCATTAGGTCCCGCCTTCTAATACTGTTACTTTGGAAATTAAGTTTCTAACCCATGTGTTTTGGGGAACACATTTAAACTACAGCACCAAGGAAAACAAAAAGAAACTACAAACAGTTTAGGATCCTGTTTAAGCACAAGCGCACAGAGTGGAGGATTCCATTGCCTGGGTTTAAACTTGGTTCTGGCCCTTGCTAGCTCTGTGGGCTTAGGGGAAGTCACTTCAATACCTCAGTTTTCCCATCTGTGGAATGAAGAGAATATTATAATAGTAACTGCATTATGGGTAGTTGTGGGGGTTAAATAAGTTGATACAGGTAAAGTGGTTGAAGGAGTGTCTGTCACTTGGGAAGTGTTAAGACATATGATTCCAGACTGTAAGGGAAGGTCCCAGAAAAAGCAATGAGCACATTTATTTGTTACAAGGTGTGTTCCTTCTCTGGACAGTCCTCTGTACTAGCACCTCCATGGGATTCTGTGTTGTGCCCACATTCCTCCTACAACTCCTGTCTCCATCCTAGGCCAGACTTTTGAGTTATGTCTGAAGCTGTATCTTCTTTCCAGATCTAGACCAGCACTCCTGAAACTGTTTTGTGCACATTGTAAGCATGAGGGGAAACTTCTCCTTTTCCCCCCAAATACACTGGAAGATCAACTCACAATTAAGGCAGATAAATAAGAGAAAGGTTTATTACCATGTGCATGATATAAACTAAAATAAAATCCTAAGGCTTCCCTGCAGCGGCAAACTGATGGACCCTCCTCTTAGCCAAGGGGATCCCTAAAACTGAGTTGCTAGCCATGACAGAGGAGATCAGACATGTCTCTTCATGCTCCTGCTCCCTCCTTAGAGATGTCCTTTGTGACTCAGTAACAGACCTAAAATTCTGAAAGATATTCCTGCATGTCCTCAATATATGTAACAAGCCTTTTGAGTCTGAGCACGTCTTGCAGTTTGTGTCTGATTAACAGAACCCTGTCTTAACTCAAGCATTCTCTTTTACTGACTCCTGGTCTATTAGACAGAGCCTTTTTCAACCAATTGTCAATTGAAGAATCTTTAAACCCACCTATAACCTGTGGGCCCTCTGCTTTGAGATGTCCCACCTTTTCGGACCAAACCACTGTATGTTTTCCATGTATTAATTTATGACTTTACCTATAATTCCTGTCTCCCTGAAATATATAAAACTAAACTGTAACCCCATCACAGCAAGTCCACTTGCTCAAGGCTTCTTGGGTGCCGCTCCAGGTCATGGTCCTCAAATTTCACTCAGAATATACCTCTTTATATTATTTTACAGATATGGTGATTCTTTTCCATTGATAATGGGGAGAATCACAGAGTAAAAACCCAATATTCCAATGAAGTTCAAATATTTTTATACTTACCTTTGCGGGGGTGAAATGAGGAGTGTAGGTAATTCGATAGGAGCATAAATAGTTGTTAGGGAGGATGAATGAATGGGGGAAACAGATTGACTTGTAACTTAATCTGAGTGACAGGTATTATGTTTTAATGATTTGGGCCAGGTCTGATTGTATTCAGCAATATGTTAAGATAATAGGGAGAGGAAAGAAAGTTAGTTCCCTCTTTGTATATGCTTTGATTGGTCAGTCCAGTTTATACAGATGGAGGGAAAGCCCCTTCCAGTGCTTTTTGATCTCCAATGGCTTTTTTTTTTTTTTTTGAGACAAGAGTCTCACTTTGTCACCCTTACTAGAGTGCCTATGGTGTCATAGCTCACAGCAACCTCAAACTCCTGGGCTCAGGTGATCCTCTTGCCTCAGCCTCCTGAGTAGCTGGGACTACAGGAGCCTGCCACAATACCCAGCTATTTTTAGAGATGGGGTCTCGCTGTTGCTCAGGCTGTTCGTGAACTCATGAGCCCAAGCAATCCACTCGCCTCAGCCTCCCAGAGTGCTAGGATTACAGGTGTGAGCCACCGTACTCGGTCCTTCCAATGGCCTTTAATTCAAAATATTCTGTATACGAAAAAGTCATATTTTGGGCAGCACCTGTGGCTCAAAGGAGTAGGGCGCCAGCCCCACATGCCGGAGGTGGCGGGTTCAAACCCAGCCCCGCCAAAAACTGCAAAAAAAAAAAAAAGTCATATTTTGGGGTGAAATTTCCTGAGCTCCTTCAACATAAATCACCTGAAGATCTCAATGGATGAATACTCTAGTTCTATACATCTAGGGTAGAATCTGAGTTTCATCACTTCTAAGAAGCTCCCAGGTTTTGCCAAGATTGAGGAGCCAGGAGGTAAAGAACATGCGCCTTTCCATCTTTTCCAAGCCAAGTTCTACACCAAGTCTTGCTTTGTAAAGTCTTTAGCCTCCTTTAGCAACTGAGCTCTAGTCCATATGAGGCCCCCTTCCGCTTCCTTAGCTCACTTGTGTGGCAGTGAGGAACAATAAACCCTGCATCCATGGAAGATTCCAGCTCCTGTTATCCTGTTCCATCTGCTTCCTCACATTCTCCATCACTCAGGAACACTCATGGGAGTGTTCTAGTAACTCTGATGTAAATACAGTTTTAAAAATCCAAAGTTATCCAATATCATGACACATAGATACACATCGTGGAGAGTAATTTTTTTTTTTTTTTTTGAGACAGAGCCTCAAGCTGTCACCCTGGATAGAGTGCAGTGGCATCACAGCTCACAGCAACCTCCAATTCCCGGGCTCAAGCAAGTCTCTTGTCTCTGCCTCCCAAGTAGCTGGGACTACAGGCACCCACCACAACGCCTGACCATTTCTGTTTTTTGGTTGCAGCCGTCATTGTTGTTTGGTGGGCCCAGTTTGGATTCAAACCTGCCAACTCAGGTGTATGTGGCTGGCACCTTAGCCGCTTGAGCCACAGGCGCCAAGCCGAGGAGAGTAAATTTTTTCCCAAAATAAACACAATAAAACAGACCCTTCTGTTACAGGTTATTGTCTTTTTTTTTTTTTTTTTAGACAGAGCCTCAAGCTGTTGCCCTGGGTAGAGTGCTGTGACATCACAGCTCACAGCAACCTCCAATTCCTGGGCTCAAGCGAGTCTCTTGCCTCCACCTCCCAAGTAGCTGGGACCACAGGTGTCCACCACAATGTCCAGCCATTTTTTGGTTGCAGCCGTCATTAATGTTTGGTGGGTTGGGGCTGGATTCGAACCCACCAGCTCAGGTGTATGTGGCTAGCACCTTAGCCTGTTGAGCCACAGGTGCCGAGCCTTGAGACAGAATCTTAACAACATAGATCTTAACTCTGTCACCTGGGTTACAGTGCTATGCCCTCTGCCCAGCTCACAGCAACCTCAAACTTCTGGGTTCAAGTGATCTCCTTGTCTCAGCCTCCTGAGTAGCTGGGACTACAGACACCTACCATAAGGTCTGAAAAATTTTTGTATTTTTAGTAGAGACAGAGGTCTTGCTCTTGCTCAGACTGGTTTTGACCTGCTGAGCTCAATGGATCCTCCCACCTCGACCTCCCAGAGTGCTAGAATTACAAGCATGAGCTACCATGCCCAGTGACCTCTGTCTTTCCTTTGAAAGAATAGTCTCACAAAGGCAAGGGTGTCTGTTCACTCTGCATATAATCAATCCTTAATAGATGTGAGAGGAAGAAACAGGTGCATTTCCACACTACATGAGTGATTTGGCCACATTCCACATCACACTTTTGTTCCAAGATGCCCAAGTCACAGACATCCTATTAATATGTGAGGATGGCACAATAATCTTGATTCAGATGCTCCCCAAACCCTGGGAAAATGGAACCAGTGGGTTTCTCTGGGTTCCGGCACCAACCAACCAGCTTGCAAGCATCCCAGCTATAAATTGTAGAAGAAAATATTCTTCAAGAATCACCTAAAAATGGAAAAATGACAAGAACTGAAAGCACAGTAGTGTTACATAGTCCCCGGGGCCATTCATACTTTGTTGTAGGGTCTAGGGCACCCTGGGGGCAGTTTTCTCCATTCCCACACTTCCCCAGGAATCACTTGTCGCATCAGTGACTGTCGCCTTCTATCTGTATCGCTTATTTATTCATAGATTCACATTCATTTCAGCTGGTCACTGGCCCATGCTCCAGAGCAGGAGCAGTACAGTCTTGTTAGAACAAGAGGATGAAACAAGAATGAATTAAGCACAGATGATGAGTGTGTCGGGTGTTGGGGAGTTTGGGAAGAACAGAACTGAGGACTATGCGGGCCCCATGCAGCTCCTGGGGGCAGAGGCTCTGAAAGACCAGCCTTCAGGGTAGCCCCTCAGTGCCTGCTGACAGATGCTTCCGGGAGGCTGTCAAGGGTGGGGAGTAATTCTGGAGAGTGAGTACGGCAGCAGTGATGCCAGGAATAAAAGCATTGCCAGCCAAAGCTGGAACGAGTCCCAGGGCTGGGATAAAGTCTCATAAGATCACATGTGTGGTACATATTCGAAGGGTCAGGAGAAAACTTCTAAATACGGATCAAAAATTTTTTCATATAGTAAACGAGAAAATATCATGAATGTTATGTCAATCAGGTTGATAAAAATATCTCAGATTGCATGTGAAGCCTGCACACTGTACCCCATGATTGAACTAATGTACACAGCTATGATTCAATAAAAAAAATAATAAAATAAAGTATGACAATGGTGATAAAAAAAATAAAAATAAATAAATAAATAAAAATACCATTATAAAAAAAAAAAAGATCTCTGTATGGCTGTGATGTCCCAAATCTGTTAATGGCAGTTCTGCACCTGTGGATGGTTTGGAGATTGACAGTGCAGGGGCTCAGAGAGAATCTGCTGCAGGTGAAATACAACCAGATTGGGATTCACAGCCACCACCTAGACCCTGAAATTCAAGGAAGCCTTAGACTTTGAGGGGGAGAAAATGGAGAAGGGAAAAAAAATACACGAAGACGGTGGTGACAATTAGATTGCAGAGTATGAAATAGAAATTGTAAAAGATCTGTACCCAAATACGCTACACACCTAGTAAAGGATCTAGACTGTGTTCATGGGGGATACAAAAGTTTTTACAAAAAATAGCAGAAATTTTATTCACAGGACAATTCTGCTATTGTATAGTACACCCAATTTACAACCGTGGTTTTTTATAGATTCTTTTCCTCTGCCCTCAAGTCCCAGAAGGAACACAGGGAAGGAATTATTTCGAGTTAACTCATGAGAAACTAGTCCCAGTTCTCCTCACATTATGGCCCATCAGTGGCCCCTATCAGAAGCACATGGGGAGTACTCAATTTAAAAATCAGGTTCCTGACCTCTGCTCCAGATCCACAGAATCAGGATCTCTAGATGAACTCAGAAATTTTCTTTTTGCAAAAGTTAACCCTTCATTTTTCATCTTTATTAAAGTATAATGGAAAAATACAAAAGAGTATATTTTTAAGGTATACTCTGATCTAATGCTTTGATATTACAGGGTGAAACCATAGCCACAAAGGGATTTGCATGTTGAACAAACTTTGCAGATGATTCATAAAGGCACTAGGGTTTGAGTCCTGTGGGCTCCAGAGGTTAAGCTGCTTGTCCAAAGTCACGGTCCTCACACCGCCCCACACACACACTCCCACTCACCCACACTCCTGTGTGGAGCCGGGACCTGACTCTGCTCTCCCAGCTCAGCATCCTTCCCGACACCATTAAGTCCACAGTGTACACGTCCCCACCAACCCACGCCCAAGAAGCTTATCGGGAACTCAGGTCCTATCCTTTTCTTTAAGGAGCAGGATTCAGATGATGTTTTTACTCATATGGAAAAGGTGAGTGTCTCCTAAGAAGTGTCTGCTCAGTCAGAACAGCCCCTGCAGCCCTTGTCCCTTGACACCCCTGCCCTGCTTCTGCACTGGCTTTCAGCACACAGGAAAGGGCTGGCCCAACACAGGCGTTAAGCTGGAAATCTGTTTTCCTTATGATGCCGGTGTATGTATTGTATGTTGGGGTGAGGGTCCTCCTCACTCGGGATGTCCCATTCTTTGTGCAGGAAGCACCTTAATGTAAGTTCAGCACTCACTTGGTTCCCAGCAGGCAGCATGGAAAGCAGCAGCCCACCTGTCTCCTCCCTGTCTTGACAGCTGGCTCCCAGGTGAAGGAGCACGTCCTGAAGACGCCTCCAAGCTCCAGGCTCTATGCGGACCTGCCAGGAGAGAGGCCTGTGCAGGCCGTCCTCCCTGCAAGAGATGGGCACAGCTCTCTCCCTGTGGGTCCACTCTTCCACAGGCTGAGGCCATGTTCTCCAGTACATAATGACTTCCCCTATAACTTAGGTAATATTTGGGTGTCCCTTAGCCTTACTCTTCCACAGGCTGAGGCCATGTTCTCCAGTACATAATGACTTCCCCTATAACTTAGGTAATATTTAG